>JAYJMB010002664.1:0-28130 GCA_036873735.1 Pouteria campechiana
GAAGATATGGTCTTTTTCAGCTCTATCAATACATAAAGATCTTCCCAAAATGTAAATAAAATAACCATAAAGATAAGCATATTGTAGCTCATAAAATATATAAGACAATTAAGCTCGTGACAATGGGTGGAAGGATTTGCATATACTTAAGCTCATTAGAATGGGTTCCTTCACCACCTTTGAATCGTCCCACCTTTTCTCCTTTAGTAGCTTTTTCATATTATTGACCATTAGAGAAGATGAGAATCGTTGAATGCAGAAAGGTGAACAACATTGAATTTACTAGACCGTTGATTTTCATCCATTGGAGTGCACTGCTTTCAAATTTTGTCTTGAGCTGCTACACCATGTTTGTTGATAGAGAGGAAGATGATTAGCTGTGCTAGAAGATGTACCTTGTATTAACTAGTCATAGCTAGACAGACTACAGCGCCACTTATTACCTGAAATGGTGACTGAGATGAATCTGCATAAAGAAAGTGTTGAATGTAGATACCACATTAATGCAAGTCAAACTAATTGATTAATCTTTGGACAAAGTCATAGCCTTCCTCTATCTCCGCATTCATCTTTCATAAGTAGCAGATAAATTTTTCTTTGAGTTGAATCAGCCAGTTGAAAGTAATTCGTCTGTAGTAAGTGATGGACGAGCTCAATTATTACATAAATTCTTCTTTGTACTTCATCTTTTGATTTATCTATCGTAAATAACAAACAAATGATGAAGGCATGGACAAAGTTGAACTGGCTTATAGACAAATACTCCTCTGCATGTTGTCTCTAATGAATTAGGCTCTGCACTTCATCTTTAGATGAATCTGCATGTTTAGTGAGATCTTATCTATGTTGCTTTATCTAGTTGATCAGATGAAGTAAGGTCTTCTTCCTTTGTTCACCATTCATTTGTCATGATTTGTCTGTGGACACGTAATCCTTTTCCTTTCGTCTTCTAATTTATCTGTGGTAAGTCACAGACGACCTATGGTGGTGTAGACAAAGTTTCTTCTTGATTGTACATCAGACGAATCAACTATGTCTTTTAATTTGTCTGTAATAAGTAGTAGACAAATCATGGAGGCACAAATAAAGCATTGGCTCATAGACAAAGTCCTTTTGTCCAGTGATTGTCTATTGTTAGTTGCAGACAAATCCTGAGGGCATAGACGAAGTAACCTCATCTACTGATTCATCTGTGCTTGCTGTGCAACTCTCACTTCATCTTCTAATTTGTCTGTAATAAGTTACAAATGAATCATAGTTTCACAAATGAAGTCAAGCTCTTCAATCTCTGTTTGCCTAGGCAGTCGATGGAGTTCATCTTGTAGTATTCCTTCGGTGGTTAAATTAAGTATCTTCTCATTGTAGGAATTTGTTTGAGTACCATGATTAAAGACAAGGTTTCTTCTATTAAGCGCATTTATCTGAGCAGCAGATGCAGATGGAGATTGTCTTTTGTAACTTCTTTTTTTCTTCATTCTTGATTTGTCTATCTCTGCCCAGATGAAGTTGCATTTCTTCATTTGTCTGTCAAGCTGTTGAGTTGCTTCTTCATCCTTCTTACTTTGCCTTGGCCAGACTCTAATCAATAAAAATAGTCTGAATTTCTAGGATGCACTTCAAGCTCTTTTGATCATGGCTTTATCTTTGTATATGCTTTGCATTTATTTGTGAAGATGTCTCATTGGTCTTTGTAGACAAAGCAAACTCTTTTGTTGCACATCTTGAAGCCTTATCTTATTATTCTTCTTCTTCATTAACATCTTTGTAGCAGATAATTAAAGTGCCGATTTATTGTAGTCAATTGTGTTCCTGCACTTAGAAACTTTTCTACACTTGCTATGATGTTAGCTTTGAAGCATATATATAAATTGTATATTTATCTTCAAATAATTTACACATGAAGTAGAGCAAGGATAATATACATTTTTAATTAAGCACATAATATGACAACTCAATAAAGTATAGTGCTTAATGTATGCTGAAATGGTATTTAAGGTTTCACGCACCATGAAGATAGTAAATATATTCTTGTATAATTAACATTTATGAATTATTAAATATCAAATCATAGTCATGTAGATGATTATTAACATTTTAAGCATATATGATATTTTATCTTAATACAAGTTTTGTTATCATCAAAATTATTATAGAATTAGCCTAACACCTTGCACAATAGAAAATTTTTCTTTTCATAAGGCATTATGTAATTTAGGTGTATCCATTAACTTAATGCCTTTGTTAATTTTTTTAGGAAACTTGGACTAGGAGAGGTGAAGCCCATGACCATCACACTGTAGCTAGCAAATAGGTCTTTGACTTATCCTTGGGGAGTCATTGAAGATGTGCTGGTCAAAGTGGACAAGTTCATCTTTTTGGTAGATTTCATAATACTGGACATGGAGGAAGATCACCAAGTGCCGCTGATCCTGAGAAGCCCATTCCCAGTAATTGGAAGAGAATTAATAGATGTATAGCATGTTGAGTTAACCTTGCAGGTCAATGATGATGAGGTCAAGTTTAATAATTATTATGCTTATGATTATCTAGTTGAGAAGAGTACTTACAAATGAATTGAAGTTCTGAATGATTGTGTAACTCTTGTTTTTATTGATGAAAGTGTTCAAAATCTTTTGGAATAGTGCCATGCGAGTTCTATTAGTCATAATATGATTGGTCCAAGGGAGGTTATGGAGCATGTTTGGATCTTGAAAACCTCATCAAAAGAGAAATCAGTAACATGGTGGAAACACTTGAAATGGAATCATCAGAAGAGGAAATAAAAGTCAGATTGAAATTGAATCAATTACCCATATCTCCATGGTATGCAATTTTAGGTAATGATTCATTCTCTCAGTGACTATTTCTTCTTATTTTGCAGATGTAGAGGAAGAAAAGCCATTGTATATCCAAAATGAAGAAGTGAAGTTTAATATTTTCAAGGAGTTAAAGTTGCACAAAGAGAACAATGATTGATTCAAAAGTGATGTAGTAGAAGGAAACATAGTGTTTAGAAAAATCCATTGAAAATGCTGAAGTAATTGAGTACATTTATCAACTAACTGCACTAGAAAGATTCCACAAGTTGACACCAAGATTTGAAGAACCCAGGCACAAAAAAGCAAAAATCCACCTCAAAGATGCTGCCTAAAGAAGGAAACAATCAAGCTAATGACTATAAATTAGAACTACTTATCATTTCTTATCTCTTAGTATTTTTAGTCTTTTTGGTTTTGTTTTTATTTATCATTTTGCTTAGTTACTTTTTAAATTTCTTGATATTAGTAAGGAAAAAATAATAATGGAATCATGCAAACACACACAACAATAAGCACATAAAAAGGTATAGTGATCCAAGCCAATTTAGTATCTACTCCACTCTCTAAGGTATTTTAACCTTGTATTCCACTATCCATCATGGAATTACATCCTTGGTTTCTCTAAGATCATCAAGAAACTCTAACAAAAATACTTGATTTTATCAAGATTACTAGGGAACTCTTACAACACAATTTTGCTCCCTTTCCTTGCTAGCTGAAATCCCAAAACCCAAACTATAAATAAAGATATATAAAGGAACGCCTCTAAGTAGATTGAAATATATGTAAAGTAAAGTTTAAATGTAAATATTACTAATGAAAGTAAGGTGTTTTAGATTCCTCTTGAGCTGTATTTGATATAGCTTCAAGCTTGTTGAGAGTTTAAGGCACAATAGAGTGAATGTACTTGTAAGCTTTTTGGTCTTCTTATGATTGCATCATTTTTAGCTCAATGACCCCCCTCTCTTCAATGTAACTTGCATTTATAAGCTCTAGAAAGATTCTAAATTATTTGAAGGAATACTGTTGAGAAATAACTATTGAAACACCTTTTTGAAATTCCGTATGAAATGACTGTTAAGATGAGAGACCTTTGGCCATTCTTTTGTTGATTTAAGTAGGCTTGAAGACCTCTATGGTTTCCTCTATGGCTCTCTATGGAATATTATTATTGTAGGGATATTAATAGACCTCCATGGCTTCCTTTGTTAACATAAAGTGCTTCGTCTATTGATGTAAGCATGAGACACCCTTTTTCAGAAACTTTAACAGACCTCTATCACCTTTGGGTGCTTCCTTTTCCTCTATCAAACCTGTGCCATATAAACTTAGTTCCTATGGACTCAATAATCCTTTGTGGCCCATGTTTGTTTCCTTTATGGGTTCCTCTATCACTCCAAAACTTAATAAAATTTCATTAATTTAAGCTTAAGTCATAAAAAAGTTTTATTATCATAAAAACTATATATATATATGTACATATAAACTTAATATACAGAGGGTGTAAAGCCATCATTACCTAATCATGCCATTGTTAGCCATTCATGCAACCAACAATTGACACTAGCTACCTAGCTATCTCCATCAACACAAATCTAGAGCACTAGTCACCACATCGAATCCCTTCCTCCGATGACCGTAAAGGCCATAAAAGTTATCATTACCCCTATTATCTTCCTTCACTTTAGTGTGGCTGCAACTTCTTTTCTTGCTTAGTTATCATTCCTCTTCATGTTCTTATGGAAGCTAAGATAGGTAATTCCAATTTTCTTCTTATCCAATGGGAAACCCATCTCTTCTCCATTTTTAGTCGGAAACCTACATGTTGATGCCACATCTACCTATTAATGGTGCAAATTTTCACCAAATTTAATGTTTTTGGTTGTGCAATTTTCTTAACATGCCTCCTTTTCAATAAGAAAAGCTACCAAATTTGCTTGTGGCTAGATCTACATACTTACGACCAACCATAGCTGATACAACCACAGATCTAAGCAAACACGCTGGTAGGTAACTAACTTAGTGTGCAAATGTTCAATAGCATATATGTCCATGATGGACTACTAATGTTGATAGTGTGGCTATTGAATCAGAAGATAGACACAATCTAAAAGTTGTTACTTGAGAATAGATCGATTTAAAAGATTGTGTTCACTGGGGTCTAGCATAATGATATTGATGATGGTGGTGACCATAGTGAATCTTAGGAATAAAATTAGTTGAGTGCATAAGGAGGATATCCAGTGCTACATGGTTTGGATAAGGATCAAGATCTTTTCTTAATGACCCCTCCAGTGGATGGCTTTGATTAGTCATCAAATAATTGGATGCTAGTGTCGATGGGTGGCAGTGGGGTTGAAGCTTGAGGTGGCTAGGGTTTATGGGCTATTTTTGAGCTAGGGTTTGGAGTCAATAAAAAAAGGATGGCATTTTAGCAATTTTAATTTTAGTAGATTGGGAAGAATCTAGTCCTCCTTACATTTGATTTTCCACCGTCTTGTCTTCCTTTGGTGATTAGGCATATTTGTTCAAGCACCCTTTCACTTGTACCATACACAACTACTACAAAGGTGGGTTCTATAACTCTTCTTCTACTATTTTTTATTATTACTTTATGCGCTAATGGAGTATGCCTAGGTATCTTTAGCTTCGTTAACCATAAAATTGTGATGCCAATAAAAAACAAGTTAAGTATTTAGCTCTATCATCTAAAACTTAATTTTAACATTCTTTGTATGCTTAGATGTAAAATATTAAAAGTTTTTTTAGTGTGTAAAATTATTAAAAAGGATATATGGAGTGGAGATTAACTTAACCCACAACTTAAAATATTGATGGGAATTAAAATCTATAAACTTTTATAATGATCTCCTAAAATATATGTAGGAAGTAATATTAAATTATATCATAATTATTATAAAATTATAATCCTCATAAGATACACGAGGTAATAATTACATCATTACAAAATCAAAAGAATAAAAATAAAATTATAAAATATATGTTAAAAGAATTTTATTTGTATACTTACACTTTATTGTCACATTTAATTTTTATATGTCAATTTATTTATTTATTTGTTTTAATAATAATGATTTAATTATTGTGAATCAATTTTGCATATTAATTTTTTTTATATAAAAGTTTACAATTTTCACTTTATATTTTCTATACTCCTACAACTACGCAATTCATCAATATTAAATTGGCTTAAATAATCATGACTAAAATTTTATTTTTATAGTATTAAACCTAATAAGAAACTAAGATTACACTTGATGAGATAAGTGGATTTCATAGGGAAAAACAATTTGTAGTGGTAATAGAATTTCTATTATACAAAAAGTTTTCATCTTCTTTATTTTATAGTGTGAGAACATGTTTTTTGCATTTATGAAGAAGCCTAAAATTTTAGCTTTTCCCAAAACACAATAATTCACATCTATGGTGATAAAATTGTGCTTTGATAATTTTGCCAAAAACTACTAAACTTTCCAAAGAGCACTTAAAGTGCATTAAAAGTGCTTTCACCCATCCAAAATGTGTGGTTAAATAAACTATTCCTCTATGTTTTGTACCTTATCTTTTTCCCTTAATAAATTTAGGATTTTCTCTATTATTGTGATTTTGGGGTATTTTATGTTGAGTCCAAAACATTGACCCTCAGTTTATATTGGTTTGATTTTAATGATAAATAGATGTATGGGTGATAAAAGATGGTACTAATGATAAAATTTATAAGTTTTGTAGATATTTTATAAAAATACCAGTTCATCAAAATAAACAAGATATACTCTTATTTATAGGATATGCTTAATCAAGAAGCAACATAGAAACAATCCAAGAAAAATCAAAAACATCTCAAAAAATGAAGCGAAAATAAAAAAGTTAAACTTTCACAGTTGTTCGTGCATCAAAGGAAGCATTTTCATCAATAGAGGAAGCATTTTCGTAAGTTGGAATACTTGCAGTGAGTTATTATTGTAAGAGTTTATTGGTTAACTCAAATATATAAACTATATTTAGGAGATCGACTTGTAGCGGAACCTAAGACAAGGAATTGTCTTAGAGAAGAGTAGGAACCCAATTAGAGTCGAACCACTATATCTTGTGAGTCTTTATGGAATGTGCAGTGCATCTTTATTTAATACGTTCTTGCACTATTTATCTTTTGGCCAAAATTTTTTATAACTCAATTTCCACTTTTTGAGCTACTTGCTACTTTGGGATCGATATTTGATGTCAGAGTAGCTTTACTTTGTTGTTCTCAATTGTCTTAAAATCAATTCTTGAACTATCAGAGTAGCTTTACTTTGTTGTTCTCAATTGTCTTAAAATCAATTCTTGAACTATCAGAGTAGCTTTACTTTGTTGTTCTCAATTGTCTTAAAATCAATTTTTGAAGAAATTTTATGCCAACTTTCTCCCAAAACACTATTGTTGAGGGATAGTCCACTACCTATCCACTATTCTTTAATGGTTCTAACTTTGGCAATTAGAAAATAAGAATGCAAAACTTTCTTATTGTCATAGATTCCAATTGCTGCTCATTATAAAAAATGAAAAGATTGTCCTCAGTACTAAAGACAATTATACAATTGAAGACATCTAAGTAGTAGAAAGAGATGCCATGGAAAAGAACTACCTTTACCATGTCCTAGCTCCCTGATAATATAAAAAGATCTTATCTTATGATAATGCAAAGGATATTTGAGATAAGCTCTAAGTAGCCCATGAATGAACAAATCAAAAGAAGAAAATTAAAATAAATATTCTGGTATATGATTATAAATCTTTTATAATGAAGGAATCAGAATCTATTAGAGATATGCTTGATAGTTTTCATAAAATCACCAATGCACTAAAGAATCTTAACTAAAAGTATAAAGAGTTGAAGCTAGTTAAGAAGATTATGCGATCACTACCAAGTAGTGGATGCCAATGGTAATTGCTATCCAGAAAGCAAAGGGCCTAGAAAAGATGATTATAGAAGAACTCATGGGTTCTCTCATGACTTATAAAGTCCTAATGAGGCAAAAAGCACCTAAAGAACCACCTTGAAGCAAATGAGCTATTGGTTTGAGAGCTAAGTTAAGAAATGATATTAGTCAAAATAATGCACCCATTGGTGGAGAAGATGATATCAATGATGAGATAGCCTTGCTGAATAGAAGATTCAAAATGCTGATAAAAAAGAAGAAGATTGGAGGAAACTCCAATAATTTCAGAGGAAAAGACAGAAGAAAAAATGTACCAATTTGCTATAATTGTAAGATGCCTAGGCACATACAGTATGATTGCCCTGAACCTAACAGAAATGAAAAGAAACAAGAAGAACCTAAGAAGAAGTATCATTCTTACTTTAAGAAGAAAATAATAAGAACAATAAAAATAATAAATGGAAAAAAATATTTGAAAAGAAAAAGAAGACAATGATAGTATGGGAATTTATAAAAAGGTATACTAAATGAGAGCTCCAGTGAAGTGTAAGAGGAGCCTCAACATGAAGCTCAAGTTAATATAATCTCCCTTAGTAGAAGAGATCAAGAAGATTTCCACACTAGGATCGGTTTTATGGTAATATATGATGATGAAATAATATCTTAAAATGATTGTCCTAATCTAGAAGAAATCCTCAATGATTGTATTTGGATTTCAAAGCATTGAAAGCCAAATATGCAAAGACTAAGGTGTTAGGCAAAGAAAAAAATGAATGCTCCAAATTTCAAATCAAGAATAACAAGCTCAAATTGATTCAATCAGCTCTAAAAAAGCTTGAACTTATCAAGGCTGAGAATATTATTTTAAAAAAGACCTTGATTGTCACCTTGTTGAACCTAAAACCAAAATTAAAAGGTGGACAAATTAAGTAGAAAAAGAAATGCAATTGGAAAAAATCTAGAACCAAATGAGCAATTAAAGAAATTTGGTTTCCATAATCAATTACATTAGATGTAAATACAATTCATTTTGAATCTAGATAAGATGCGACACCTAAAAAGTAATGGGTATCAAAATTTTCTATCACTAACCCCTCTTAATCCATTCCTAAATGAATACTAAAATATGAAACCTAAATATATTTTTGCAAGTGTGCTTGAGAGCCACAAAGAATAGTATGTGATATATTGATAATTGTTGCTCAAGGCACATGACAGGGGAGTTGCTCTTAGAATTGAAAGGCAAAGCTAGTGGAATAGTTACCTTTGGAGATAATGGAAAATGTAGTTGGTTGGATTAGTAAAGTTGGCAGGCCATGCTCTACTATTAAATCTTTTGTTAGTAATTGAGTTGAAACACAACTTGTTAAGTGTTAGCTAGTTTTGTGATAGTGGTTATAAGGTTATATTTGAATCCCATTGTTCTTTAGTAATTGATTCATGTAATTCTATCATAGTTTATGATAAGAGGCATGAGAATGTATGTTTAATTAATATTTGCAAAATTAAGGCTAAGTATCATATTATTGCAAATGATGATTCCTTGTCGTAGCATAAAAGGTTAGGTCATGACAACCAATATTTGATAACAAAATATACAATAGAAATCTAGTTGTTGGCTTGCCTAAATTGAAATTTAACAAGGACCAATTATGTGATGCATGCTTAAGAGGTAAATAAGTGTGATAATCCCTTAAACCAATGTTATCAAAACCAAACCGATAATTGAATCGACTAATGAGCTGGTTCAGTTTGAATTGGTTGGATCATTCAATCAAATCGGTTTGAACCATGATGTCATCATAATATAATCATGATGTCATAAAGTTTTAATAATTTTAAAAATATATAAATATTATAAAATTTTTAAATAATATAATAATTATATTATGCATGAACTAAGGTTCAAGCATAAATAAAAATACATGCTAATTATTCAAAGGTTCAAGCATAAATAAAAACACATGCTAATTGCTAACATTAAAAAAAATCATCAGCTTGAAAAATAGGTAACATAGATTTAAAATCAGACTACATAGTAGAACCCAATTGGTCTTATTTGTAAATTTGAGGTCTTCCTAGAAATAAATTGTGCAAAAAAAGGGAAGAAAATGCAAGAGGAAGAAAGTGGCCGGGGGCAGACCTATGATTATGAATCAATAGTTGGCTCGTAAGCCTGCTCGGATCACGATATGGTTCAAAAAAGTTTTTTCTTCAGTAGTATTTTTAGTGGAATCACTCTATTTGTTATTTATTTGATTAATTTGTAGGAATATGTCTTTCATTTCAAGTCCCCATTATGGGAGTCAATGCACTGATGATAAAGAAGAAATGGAGATATGAAATTAATCTTAGCCTTTCCTCGAAGACCATCTCACATTTTCAAAGCTCATCTAAGGAGCACAAGTGTTGTAATGTGCTAGAAGAAAACTACCTTGAAATTGAAATGAGGATTTCCCAAGCATTCCATCAAATACCTCATCCACCCCAGATCAAAACCATTGTTGATGTCCATCTCACCACCTCTAGGCATGATTATTCACTCACAATTCTTTAGACTCTCCATGAAATCTAAGAAATCCCTTAATTCAGAATCATCACCTCCATGGTCATCGGTACCCTTAGAAGCTATAGAGAATCGGAATGTCCAGAGACTAGCTGGTGCCATAGGCACCAATTTTGGGGTATTAGATACCTTTAGTTCTCCACTTCCAAGCCAAGGATTTCCAAATTGATAGAAGATAAATGCAAATGGAGTGGGAGAGGGTCTATTCATGATTTATAATAGGGTAGGAGAGGGATTCGAAAACCAAAGATGGAGAGGGAGAGGTAGCCGGTGTTGGAATGGGTTTGGCTCAGAGGCTGGTCAGGTAAGATGGAGAGCATCTGTTATTTCTATTTGTAATTTATGATGGGGCAAGAGAGAAAGTTGGTGATCGAGGATGGAAGGGGAAAGACAGCTGGTGGTGGACAGGTTTGTTGGGTTTGGCTTCGACCGCCCTCTGTAGGAGAGGAAGTCGGCAATCAAAGACTAAGAGGGAAAGGCAATTGACAGTGGACAAGCTTGTTGGGTTCAAGTTTTGCCTCAACATAGAGGGCATTCGCGTGAGGGGAGCGGCGCTCTCAGTTTGCGACTTAGAGCAGTCAGGAGAGACGAGAGAGACACTTTTCATTTTTCATTTTTTAATTTTAAGGACGAACAGGGTAAGACCGATTCACCAATCAAATCATGGTTTGTCTAGTGCTTTTGATTTTTTAGCATCAGACTAGATTGACCTTAATTAAACTAGTGACTAGAGCGATTGGTGGTCAAACTGGTTGAACCAGCTGATCCAGTTTTAAAAATACTGCTTTAAACCTCAAAAGGACGTATACATAATCTCTTAGACCAATCAGAACTAGGAGCCTAGAAGAAAAATATTATGCATATATAACTATGAATGATTGATTATTCCTGGTTCACATGGGTAATATTTCTAGCCTCTAAGAATGAGGCCTTTTCATTCTTTAAAATCTTTACCAAGCATATATAGAATGAATAAAGCATTCATATCCTTGCTATTTGAAGTGATCATAATGGAGAATTTGAGAATCATCTATTCATAACCTTTTATAAAGCAAATGATATTCTTCACGCATTTTCTGTATTAAGAAACATCCCAACAAAATAGAATTACTGAAAGAAAGAATATGACCTTACAAGAGATAACAAGTACCATGTTAAATGAGTACCATTCACTACCATACTTTTGGGTCGAGGCTATGAACACTGCATGTTACATTGGTAATTGCTTTTATATTACAAAACTCCATTTGAATTTTATTATGGTGGAATACTAAATGTATATCACTTTCATACTTTTGTTACAAGTACTCTATCCTTAATGATGGAAAGCAAAACTTAGGCAAATTTGATGAAAAATTTGATGAAGGCATTTTTCTTAGTTACTCCATTACAAGTAAGGCTCTTAGAGTCTATAACAAAAGAATTAAAAACATAGAAGAGTCAATTCATATTAAATTTGATGATATCACTATCCCCATGAAAAGATATAGTAATTTTGAAGATGAAGCAGAAGAATTAACAAGTTCTGTGGAGAAACTGAAGTTAATAAATCAAAATAAAGGCACTCCACAACCATAGCAATAGATGGATGCAACAAAAGCTCAAGCTGAATATCAAAATGAGCTATCCACATATGAGGTAAATGAGAAAGGTGATGATTCCTACCTAGAGATTGGAGGTTTATGTATGCTCGTTGTTTACTGGAATTCACCCACAAGTATACAATTATAAGTTTTATAGTATAAGAATGTGAGAATGGTTATCATCCCTATAGAGACTATAAATTTCAATTAATAACTAGATATTGTAATAAATAATCCCAATTTTATTTAGAGAATCAATTACTAAGATATTGAATAAGAAGTAGAAAATAACAAGCTTTGGTGGAAAGATATAAAGATAGAAAAGTCCAAGAGGATCGATTTCACTTATGTTTTAATCATGGTGTTTTCAACTCATTGTATATTGATCATTCTCTTGGTTTATAAATCAAGAATTCTAATTCACTCAACTCCCTCTCCCGAGTGCCAAGTTAAGTATATATTCTTAATATCCCAATTTTAATATCCTTATAAAAATTGAAAGATTAAGAATGCATTAAGATCTATAATTCTTTTAAATAATTTCATAAAATCTAAGAGCTCTCCCAAGTCATTTAGAATTTTATGTTATGATGTCTAGATTATTGGTTCCATGTAAATGAGTAGCTCAAGAGGAGAGGCGTAAATTGAGCATATAAAAATTATGGCCAATTAAAAATCAATGAGCTAAGAGGAAGTAGTTTTGCAATATATGTGTAATTTTCATATTTGATTGTTTAGTCAATATAACTGCTTTACGTCCAAATTTAACTTCTCTTATCCATTTCTATATCACGCAAGTTGTAGTGTCTGTGATGTAGTGATTGATAATATCATTCTTGATGAAGTAATAAATAATATAAAATGAAAACACAAACACACATATAGACAATGCAATTTTTATAGTGGTTTAGGAATCCTGTCCCTACATCCACTCTTCCAAGTGCACTAACTCATTGTGCATTAGGTTCCACTATATTCCATATAATGGAAGTACACTAGTGCTTCTAACACTCTTCTAGATTCCAACTTTAGGGGGCATAAATATAGTATTCTCAACACTCTTCTGGTTTTATGAGCTCACCCAAAAAGTCATTGGTTTCGAAAATCACTAGTCAACTTGTTGGTTTTCCAAAGCTTACCAATAACTCATACACTGTAGCTTTCTTAAGCTCACCACAAACTCACATAATTGAATTGATAGCACTCTTTTTGCATATTACATTGCCTTTTTTCTTAGGCTGATTCATACAAAGATTAAGCTTATATTTAAAATGATATCTCTTTGAATCTCATTAAATATCAATACTTCAGGTATATGATTATGACAGAACTTTTAGGCTCATTTTCTATTAGCACAATAGAGATTAATTATATAGGATGAAGCACAGTCTGATTAAGAGAGTTGTTACTTGTTTAAGCTCTGTTTTTGTTTTTCTCTTAGCTTCCTCAACCTTCTTCGTTGACACTGCACCATCTTTATATTGCTTTAGAAACTTCTACCCATTGGAGGTAGTTGGCTCTCTATTGATGTTGAAGACTATTCTCATTTCTCCCATTGAAAAGTTATCTTCTTGAGAAACACACTTGTAGCTGGAAAGCCTACAATGCCGTTCTTGAAGAAGGTGCCTTTTCAGTTTTAGCAAACACAGGATGAAGACTTTTCTGGTTGACTGACTCATTTATTATTATGAAAAGATGCCCATTAAGCCTGAAGGGACGCAGCCCCTGAAAGTTGTAACCTTTATCAGAATGTAGATTATTTTCTTTTGAATTTCTTTCTATCTTTAGCTAATCTCTAATTGTTTGGTCTACTTTAGAAAATTTTCTTTGAATGAGATTTTGACCAGAGAGTGCAGTCGGTAATGTTTGGCACAGATGACTTCTACTCTTCATGATATGTTATATTTTATCTGAGAACTTTGTCAGATTATATCTTAGATTTGACTCTTGTAAATAATAGATAAAGTTGCTCTTAGTAGATCCATATAATAGACAACTTCATTGTCAGAGACTAATGCAGCAATTTACTTCATTTTCTAATTTGTTTATTATAAGTAACAGATGAATTGTAGAAGCACAGATGAAGTTTCTCTTCTTCACTATTCATCAGATGATGTTATCTTGGTAGATGAAGTTCCCTTCATCTAGGCAATGTGGCTTTATCTGTTATAAGTAGTAGATGATTTTTGTGGTGCGGACAAAGCTTCTTTATAGTAGACGAAGTGTCCTTCATCAAACGAAGTTTTCTTATCATCAGCCGAAGTGCCTTTGTCTATTATAAGTAGTAGATGATTCTTCTTAACAGACAAGGCTTCTTCCCTAATAGACAAAATATACTTTGTCTATTGTTTATCTATTGAGATCAATAGACGAAGTTGCAGCCTATAGACAAAGTCTCCCAAATGGTTTGTCAATTGTAAGTGATAGACAAAGTTGTGGTGTATAGATGAATTCTCATTTTAGTCACTCATAGGATGGTTATCTAGTAAGTAACAAATGACTCATTAAGGCATGGATGACTTGCTTCTTTAAAGATTATCTGATGGTTTGTTTGTTGCTAGTGACAGACAACTCTTTAGAGATGAAGAAGATAGGCAAAGTTTTCTTCTGTAGTTGTTGTGCCACTTCTTCTTCATTTTTTATATTTTTTTATAGAGATTACAAATAGGTTCCTTGATCTCTTTAGTTTTCAGATGAGCTTTATGCGATAGACAAATGCTTGAGTAATTTTGATTCTATCTTGGCTTCCATATTTGTCTGATTTTAGCTCCATTTTCATCTCTGCTTTTACAAACTAAATTGATCTTTGTGTTGCGAACAAGTATTGATTATAAGCAATTTTTTTGACTTATCTATGGAACAATTTGTCTGAATCTTCTTAAGGCAAATGCTATCTGACATTGACTTTATCTATAGACAATTTGCTTGATCAGTCATCGAGGCTTAAGCTCTATGATTACAGATTTACTTGATGACTTCTTTTCAAAGTTTCAGTGCTATTCCTTTAGATTATACCTGTCTTCTTTTGGTTAGTGGATTATGCTTTTGATGCATTCACTATGTGTACTGTTTACTTCGTTTGAGTTATTTCCCTGTATTCTCATATTTGTTTTTGCAATGCTTGGGAACATAACTGTCAGTACTATACATGTTCACTCATATGTTGTTGCTTATCATCAAAACTTGGCTGTTTATCATATGCACTATTAGTTCAACATTCTCCCCCTTTTTGATGATGATAAAATATTTGAGTAAAATACCTTTCAAAGACAGTAAAAATACTCATTAGTGTGAATGCCCATAAGATTTACGCATGGATAAATGTATTATCGCTCCCTTGACTTAGTGCATAGTTTTCTTGTTTAACTTCTCCTAACTAGTGTGCTGTTTTTAAGGTTTAGCTTGTGTGACTCTAATTTCTGCATTATTTGTTCATGTGATTTGGCTCCCCCCGAGTAATTACCATAATTAAGTTTTACTCCTATATGGTCCTATTTTCACTCATTGCATATATTTCTCCCCTTTTTTTTATCATAATCAGTAAGATAAATTCTAGAAGGGAAATAAAGATTTAATAATATGAGTGATAATAACCAAAAATTTGTAAATAATTTCATTAATGTGAGATATATACAATCATAAGCCTAAAAGACTTCATTTTTTTTGATGGAAGTTTTACATTGAGAGCCTTTGGGACACTAGGAACAATTTGAATTCGCCTAAGGTAGTTAGCATCCATTAGTATTGGATGAGAAAGAGGTAATCCTTGATCTTGTATTTCCTTATTGGCAGCTTTTCAAAAATGGCTATAGTCAGCATAAGAGGATCTAGAGCTATCTCATGATGGTCAATGAGTTTAATGCCTGCTCGATAGTTATCATTCAATAGCTCTGAATATGGAGGAGGCTTGCCATGACGAATTGATGCAATGTTGACATTTATTCAATAGTTGAAGGTGGCATGTTTCATGGAGATAGATGTAGATTTAGCTCCTTGAGTATTGCTTGTTGAGGGCCTGGAGGTTGAAACTTTGATCCTTGTAGAAGGTTGAGCATTGGAAAAGGGCTATTGGGTGGTTAAAGAAAATGGTTCAACAATAGAGAGAGCAAGTGTTGTGGAAGGAGGTGGTTCAACAGGAGGAGGTGTTATAGATGGAGATGATTCAGAAGAAGTGTGAATTGTAGAGGGAGAGGATTTAACATTTGGTGTTATAGAAGGAACAACATTTGGTGATTGTTGGGAGAATTCATTTAGGATTTTATCAATGATTTTATCTCCATCTGGAAGAGGTTTGAAGGTGGTGGATGGTCTTTTCATTATTATGGTGCAGTCAAGATAATCTCGATCTTCAAATTTTGGAAAAGGAAGATCAGATAAAGTGAAAGATTTATTTTGTGATTGAAGAGTGAAAGCAACTGTTTGTTTATTAATTGTCTATGTTCAATTTCTTCAAGGGTCATTTTTAATTTTCTATTCTTAGGGATTGAGGAATTTTATTTTGGGAGTTTGGGACACTGAAACTGATACTATTTAGATGAGGATGACATGACTTTTAGTGGAGTAGTTTGACTAATTTTTGAAGGTGGTTAAGGAATGTCTGGAGATGGACAGGAAGACTTTGGAATTTGAATAAGTTTGAATGAGGTGGATTAATTGACGTTTTATGGAGGTGAAGAGAGATTTTCTTGAGATGTATTTTTCTTTGAAGTAGACTAAAGATTTAAAGATTTTACTTATTGGAATTGTTGACTCTGATATAGAAGATATAGAATTAGACCTAGTCAATTCTAGTGAAAGATCTATGTGATGAGCAGGAGATGGAGATTTATGAGATGTGTGATGTGGTAAGAGTGAAACAGAAGACAAATGAGGTGATTGATGAGGTGAGGTAGGAGAGGAGTGAACTGACTAAGGGGATGGTAAGGCAGAATGAATATCTCTAACTGGTGAGATAAAAGTTGGCTTCTTTTGGTTTTTGATGGATTCTATTAAAGAGAATAAGGTTTCTATCTTTTTGTCAAATGAATCCATTCTTAGTGTCATAGATGCAGCAAATAGTTTAATGTTTTAAAGCCTATTTTCAAAATTTTGTGGAACGTGTTTGGTAGGTGGAGATGAATGAACAGGTATGAAAGGAGATGAAGTTGGACTATGATGCGGAGACTCACGACCTTGTGGAATGTGTTGGACTACTGAAGGTGAGTAAGCAAGACCGAAGGGAGATGGAATTGGGTTATTATGTGGAGATGGTTTTGCTGCAGTTGTTGCTTCTCTTTCCAATACTGTTGTCTCTTCTGTTGTGGCTGTTGAAGGTGTTTTCTCTCATTCTTCTCTAATAGATTCTATTCTTTCTTCTTCTTTTTCTTCTTCTTCTTCTTCTATCACCTTTTGTGTTCTTTTTGTTTGCTTATGTTCTTCACTTCTTGCTTCTTTCTCCTCCTCCTCTTCTTTTTCTTCTTCTCTAATCCTTTCTGGTTGTCTTGCCCTTCTGTACTTCTTAATGACTATATCACTTGATGGTATGGTTACTCCCTTCCTTTTCAATCTTACTTCATCAACCATGTCTGAGGACTTGAATATCTCTGGAACTTCATATGATAAGTTCACTTCTACCTTTCTCAATATTTGAGCCATTGCCATTCCATAAGGCAAAGGAAGTCTTGGTGATGATTTAACTTGAAAGAGATGATCAAACATCAATTTGGCAAGATTCAATTTCTTCTTGTACTTTAACGCCCAAAGAAACTTTGCATTTTTCTCAGAGACATTATCCCTACTTCTAACTTTGGGATGAATGTTGTTATCGGGGATAATGTGAGCAAGTCTTAAGCTTACATTTAGATCCTTGGGATTTAGATTCTTTACATTCTCATCAATAGTTGTTCCTGTCAGCTGTGAGAACAATTCTCTTCTTGGTGCTAGCCACTGAAATGTCTGTCTTTCAATCAAGGGAAGATTCAAACATTCTCTAATGTTTTTGGGGGATTGATCTATCTCCTTGTTTCCAATTGATGATTTCTTACTCTTATGGTAATAATTGTAGAGAAGTATTTTCACTATTCTGGAATAGCTTTCATCCCTATGACTCATATGATTTTTTCAGCCTTGGAAGCTTATCCAGTCACATACTTTCAGCTTCGTCTTCTCAAAAGCTTTGAAATCAATGGCTCTACCCTTTACTACTTTTTCATTAACAAATTTATTCATGTATTCTTGGTAACTTTGTTCATCATTTTGGAAAGTTACCTCTAGAAATCTATTTCTCCGTACTTTGCTTCTTCCTGATGCATGCAGTTCCTTTGACTCCTTTTTGTTTCTTTTTCTTCCAGATGTGGATGCTAGAATAGTCTTTGTAGCTCTTGCGTCTGACATTTCTTACAACTGAGGTTTTAAGGTTTTGTTGTGAAAGAGCTTGGGCTTTTTGGCACCAAGATGAATGGAGGAAAAATGGCGCCAAGAGGACGAGGAGTGGAGAAGGAAATGATGGGAATTTGAATCACCTTTTTCTATGGGAGGACTCTATTACTTACAGTGAGTGGGATGGCTACGTGTAATTGAGGTTAAATAAGAAATTCATCAAGTAGATCCTCGGGAGCTTCAAAAGAATTTGAGTGACTTTAGACAATCCTACAGACAAAGTGGAGACTTCGTCTATGGGTAGACATGAATTGGTGGGGTTTTTTAATTTGCTTTTGATTCAAGATATGTATGATTATCTGAGAAGATAATATTAGTTCACTTATGATTAGAGGTTTTTAATTTTGAAAGTTTTGAGTAATTAATCTCCTTATTAAATCAACAAGGCATATACAGATCATTCTTTGATGATATATTTTCAAGCTTATTATGTGTGGCATTCAAGATACTATCAATTAAGTAACATTCAAAGCATATATAGATTTCTTGAAGATTTGAGAATTTAAATCAGAAAGTTAACTCATTTTATTGAATCGATAAGATACTAAAAATTTACTTATTTGATTGTCTTCAGTTCCACTTTTCCTTAAATGCTTCTTCTGTCCTCTCATGTTTCTTCACCTTCTGTACAAAGTCAAATTTCCTCGGGTCCTCTGGACTTTGTTAGCTTTGTATAAATAATTTCTTATGCATTTTAAACAAGGTTACATATGGATATTTTATCAGTTTAGTGGGAGACAAAAGTTTTAAATTTTTTGAGTCTATAATAGAATGATAATGCATAAAAGTTTGAAACTAACTTGTCCTTGAGCAGGAGTGTTATGGAACGATTTAGCCATGGGATTCTCTTCACAAGTTAACTTTTGATAGTTAGAATTAACTTGCGAAGCCTACTATAATACCACTTGTTGGTCCCATGTAAATGAGTAGCTCAAGAGAAGAGAGATGAATTCAGCATATAAAAATTATGGCCAATTAAAAATCAATGAGCTAAGAGGAATTAGTGTTGCAATATACATATAATTTTCATATTTGATTGTTTAGTCAATACGACTACTTCACTTCCAAATTCAACTTCTCTTAGCCATTCCTATATCACACAAGTTGTAGTGTGTGTGTGTGTGTGTGATGATGTGAGTGATAATATAAAGCTTGATGAAGTAATAAAGAATATAAAACAACAACACAAACACACCGCAGATAATGCAGTTTTTCTAGTAGTTTGGGAATCCTGTCCCTACATCCACTCTTCCAAGGGCACTAACTCATTGTGCCTTGGATTCCACTATATCCTATATAATGGAAGTATACTAGTGCTCCCAGCACTCTTCTAGATTCCAACTCTCAGGGGCATAAATATAGTATTCCCAATACTCTTTTGGTTTTACAAGCTCACTCAGAAAGTCACTAGTTTTGAAGATCACTAGCAAACTTGTTGATTTTTTAGAGCTCACCAATAACTCATATATTGTGATTTTCTTGAGTTCATCACCAACTCACATGGCTGAATTGTTAGTACTCTTTTTGCACATTACATTTTCTCTTTTCTTAGGATGATTTGTACAAAGATTAAGCTCATATTTGAAATGATATCTCATTGAAGCGCATTAGATATCAATATTCCAGGTATGTGATTATGATAGAACTTTTAGGCTCCTTATCTATCAGTATAATGGAGATTGATTATCTAGGAGGAAACATAGTTTGATTAAGAGAGGTGTTACTTGTTTAATCTCTGTTTTTATTTTCTCTTAGCTTCCTTAACCTTCTTCATTGACACTGCACTACATTTATATTGCTTTAGAAACTTTTGCCCATTGGAGGTAGTTGGCTTTCTATTAATATTGAAGACTATTCTAATTTCTCTCATTGAAAAGTTATCTTCTTGAGAACCTCACTTGTAGCTGAAAAGCCTACAACACTGTTCTTGAAGAAGGTGCTTTTTCGATTTTAGCAAATGCCGAATGAAGAACTTTCTGGTTTACTGACTCAGTTATTATTATGGAAAGACACCCACTAAGCCTGAAGAGATGCAGTCTCTGAAAGTTGCAACCTTTATCAGAATGTAAACTGCTTTCTTTTGAATTTCTTTCTATCTTCAGCTAATCTCAAATTATCTGGTCTGCTTTATAAAATTTACTTTGAATGAGATTTGACCAGAGAGTATAGTCAGCAATGTTTGGCACAGATGGCTTCTACTCTTTATGATATATTATATTTGATTTGAGAACTTTATCAGATCATGTCTTAGATTTGTCTCTTGTAAATAATAAACAAAGTTGCTCTAAGTAGATCCATATAATAGACAACTTCTTCGTTGTTTGAGACTGTTGCAGTAATTTACTTTATCTTTTGGTTTGTCTGTTATAAGTAACAAATAAATTGTAGAAGCATAGATAAAGTTTCTCTTATTCACTGTTCATCAGATGATGTTCTCTTGGTAGACAAAGTTCCCTTCATCTAGGTAATGTAGCTTTGTCTATTGTAAGTGATAGATGATCTCTATGGTACGAACAAAGCTTCTTCACTGCAGACAAAGCATCCTTCATCAGACAAAATTTTCTTCTCCTCAGCCGAAGTCCTTTATTTGTTGTAAGTAGCAGACGATTCTTCTTGATAGATAAGGCTTCTTCCTTGATAGACAAAACATACTTTATCAGTTGTTTGTTTGTTGAGATCAACAGATGAAGTTGCAGCCCATAGATAAAGTTTTCCAAATGGTTCGTCTGTTAGGTTATCTATCATAAGTAATAGACAAAGTTGTGGCATGTAGAAAAATTCTTGTTTTAGTTGCTCATATGATGGTTGTCCATTAAGTAATAGACAACTCACTGAGGCATGCTTCTTTAAAGGTTGTTTAATGGTATATTTGTTGCTAGTGACAAACAACTCTTTGTAGACAAAGATGGAAGACAAAGTTTTCTTCTGTAGCTGCTATGCCACTTCTTCATCTTTAATATTTTCTATAGAGATAACAAATAGGTTCCTTGGCCTCTTTAGTTTTTAGATGAGCTTTATGCGATAGACAAATGCTTGAGTAATTTTGATTCTATCTTGACTTCCACATTTGTCTGATTTTCTGCAAACCGAATTCATCTTTGTGTTGCGAACAAGTGTTAATTATAAGTAATTTTTTGGACTTATCCATTGAATGGTTTATCCAAATCTTCTTAAGGCAGATGCTATCTGACATTGACTTTATTTATAGACAATTTGCTTGATCACTCATTGAGACTTGTGTTCCATGACTATAAATTTACTTAATGGGTTCTTTTCAAAGTTTTAGTGTCATTCTTTCATATTATACTTGTCTTCTTTTGGTCAGTGAATTATGCTTGCTGATGCATTCACTGTGTGCGCTGTCTACTTCATTTGAGTTATTTGCCTGTATTCTCATATCTATTTCTGTAATGCTTGGGAACACAACTGTTAGTACCACACATGTTCACTCATATGTTGTTGCTCATTATCAAAACTTGGCCGTTTGCCATATGCACTAGTTAGTTCAACATAGATCCTATTCAAGATTACCTCTCCCAAATACCAAACATAAAATCTTTCAATAGATGGCCAATAAATTGAAAGCATTAGGAATAAAATATCACAAATAATCCAATAAAAAACTCTCAATAATATCCATATAAAATCCATCTCTCCTCTAGAAAGGGGAGTTTAGATACTTATAATAATATTAAAAATGATTTTAAGTATTTTAAACATGATTCAAATAATAAAGGAATAACAAGAAAGAATAATGAAACTCTGATTGAATGTTGATCTTCTTCTATGCTTTATACCATAATTACTTCTAATCTTGAACTCCTTAACCAAAAGAACTCTGTTTATGTGTTGTGTCCCAACTCTCTCGACTTATTCGGTCACCCCCTCCTCCTTGTTTTCCACCTTAAAACCTCTTTAAATCACCCAATTTAGGGTTTGTCACACCTCTATACGAATTCCAAAGTGATTTTGCACACAAAGTATGCAAATTAGTTTAAATAATATAATTCTACACTTACTGAGCACTATGGTGCTGCAACACCCAAAAATCTATCCACTTGTAACACTTTCTAATGACATAGATGTTGCGACACCCA
Organism: Pouteria campechiana; assembly: GCA_036873735.1. Taxonomy (NCBI): domain Eukaryota; kingdom Viridiplantae; phylum Streptophyta; class Magnoliopsida; order Ericales; family Sapotaceae; genus Pouteria; species Pouteria campechiana. The sequence continues at coordinate 22,423 of JAYJMB010002664.1, forward strand.
AATTACTGCCAAAAAGGTTATCAAGAATAACATTCGGTATTTTGACCATAACTTTTTCATACAATGATGAAATCATGTTATTCTTAGTGTGTTAGAAAGATAATTTGAAGGGATACAACTTTTATTTTTAACACTTTTTCCAAATTAGCCTATATATACGCTAAAAATTACACACAAGTGACGCCTTTGTTATATTCAATAATTTTAACACCGGAAACAAAACTAACTCTATTAAGTGTAATATATAATCTAAACCAATGAAATTACATCAAATGATGATCTAAAATATGTGAATTTAGGTATTAAAATATGGTAAAATATGAGCTTATCATTCATTATAAAAACTAGGTAATTGATGATGTATATAATAAAGTTAAGACTAGATTTTCTTATCACCAAATATATGATAGTTTGCCCTTTATGTCATAATTAGAGCCAATATGCATAGATGTAGCTTTAGAAGTTGAAAATTGGATTATGGATATGCAAGAGGAGTTAGACTAACCCAAATGAAATAAAGTGTGGAATTTTTCTAAGACCAAACCATTAGTCTATTATTAGCATAAAGTGGGTCTTTAGGAACAAATTGGATGAATTAGGAATTGTAGTAAGAAATGAGACAAGACTTGAAGCAAAGGAGTATTACTAAGAATTTGGTGTAACACCCCTCATCCCCCACCTTATACGTTTTGACTATCCTATAGATTGTTCTCTAGAGGGGCCTATTCGGAATGCTACCATTCTCTTATTCTCCTATAAGTTTCCTAATTTTAAGGAAATATTTTGCCAAAATTTTGATAGTATCAACCCTGAATTATATAAATATAAACCTATACGATTTTGAATCATATAAAATAAAGCAATAATATTGTAAAGTCCCATAGTATGGCTTAACCCAAGAGGGGAAGGGTGAATTAGGTTTATGAAAATTTATTGCTTAACCCCTATTGGACCATTTTCCTCTTTTCGTGCTTTTGTGTGGTGTATTTTAAAATAGATAATAAAACTATAACATGCATGAAGGATAAAGCTAATAAATAGACACACACAAATAACATGATTTTTATAGTAGTTCAAGAACCCCGTCTCTACATTCTCTCTTCCAAGAGTACACAATTATTCTGTCTTGGGTTTCACTATATTTCATATAATGAAAATACAATAGTACTCCCATCACTCTTCTAGATTCCAGCTCTAGGGGGCATAAACAAGTGTTCCTGACACTCTTTTGAATTCCAGCTCCAGGGAGCATAAACATAATGCTCCCAGTACTCTTCTAGTTTTCATAAGTTCAGCAGAAAACTCACTAATTTCTAAGATCACTAACAAACTTGATAGTTTTCCAAAGCTCACCGACAACTCATTATAATGTGATTTTCTAGAAATCACCACTAACTCTCTGATTTTTAGATTAACCAGAACACTAATAGATTTTTAGATTAACCAGAACACTAGTACACTTTTACAAAGTGTTACATTTAAGAACATGGGAAGATGAGATCTTTTACAACTCTAATAACATAAAGAGATCTTCCCAAAATGTAAAATCAATAACCATAAAGATTTGTAGATTAAAGCTCATAAAGGATAGATGATGGTTTAAGCTCTTAGCCATGGGTGGAAGGATTTGCATAAGGTTAAGCTCATTTGAAAAGTATTCCTTCACCACCTTTGAATTGTCCAACTCATCTCCTTAAATAGATCTTCAGAAACTTAACAATTGTAGATAAGAAGGTTGGAATGGATGTAGAAATGAGAGAAGCTTTGAAATGTAAAAGACCTTTGTGATTTTTGTTGTTGGAGTGCATACCTTCTAATTTGTCTCGAGTTGAAGCAACTATTGAACGAAATGGTGCATATGGCAATCAGCTAAGTTTTGATGATGAGTAATAACATATGAGTGAATATGTATGGTACTAACAATTATATTCCTAAGCATTGTAGAAACAGGTCTAAATAAACAGGAAAGCAATTTTAATATAGTGGACAACACATACACTGAATGCATCAGTAAGTATAATCCATTGACCAAGAGTAGACAAGTATAATAAAAAAGAACGACACTGAAACTTTGAAAAGAAACAATCAAGTAAATTTGTAGCCATGGAGCTCAAGCCTCGATGAGTATCAAGCAAATCATTTATAGATAAAGTTAGTATCAAATAGCAACTGCAAACAAATTGTTCCACAAACAAGTCAAAAAAATTGATTAACACTTGTCTGCAACACAAAGATGAATTCAGTTTACAGAAGCAGAGACAAAATAGAGCTGAAATCAAATAAATGAAGAAGCCAAAATGGAGTCAAAATTATTCAAGCATTTGTCTATCATATGAAGCACATCTAAAAACTAAAAAGGCCAAGGAATTTGTCTACAATCTTTGTAGAAAATATAGAAGACAAAGAAGAAGTGACATAACAGCTACAAAAGAAAACTTTATTTGCCATTTTCATCTATAAAGAATTGTTTGCAAATAGCAACATTTAAACTATCAAACAACTTTTGAAGAAGCAAGTTGTCTATGCCTCAATGAGTTGTCTGTTACTTCCAATAGACAACCAATCGTATGAATGACTAAAAGAAGGATTTGTTTGCTCGCCACAACTTTGTCTATCACTTATAATAGGCAAACCAACAGATGAACTATTTGGATAACTTTGTTTGTGACCTGCAACTTTGTCTGCTAATTTCAACAGACAAACAAGCGACAAAGTTATTATAGAAGGAGCCTTGTCTGCGAAGAAAGATCATTTGCTACTTACAACTGACAAAGCCACTTTGGATAACGAAAAGAAGACTTCGTCTGGTAAAAGTTGCCTCATTTGCTGTGAAGAAGCTTTGTCCATGTCACAAGGATTGTCTGCTACTTATAATAGACAAAGCAAACAATGCTAGCTCACCTAAATGAAAGAAACTTTATCTGCAAGGAGAACATCATCTGATAAGCAACAAAGAAGAAGAACTTCATCTGCACTTCAACAGTTCATTTGTCAATTATAACAGACAAACCAGAAGATGAAGTAAAATGCTATAACAGTCTCTGATGAGATTGAAAAGATGGATTTATCCACTATGGATCTACTTGGAGCCTCTTTGTCTTTTACTTACAAAAGATAAATTTAAGAGACAAAGTCCTCAGATAAATTATGACATATCAGGAAGAGTAAAAGCCACCTATGCTAGATATTACTGACTGCACTCTCTGGTCAAAATCTCATTTGAAGCAAATTTTATGAAGCAGACCGGGCAATTTGAGATTAGTTGAAGATGGAAAGATATCCAAAGGAAAGTAGTCTACATTCTGATAAAGGTTGTAACTTTCAGAGGCTGCATCCCTTCAGGCTTAATGGGCATCTTTCCAAAATTATGAAAGAGTTAGTCAAGCAGAAAAGTCTTCATCCGACATTTGTTAAAATTGGAAAGGCATCTCCTTCGAGAATGGCACTGCAGGCTTTCTAGCTACAAATGAGTTTCTCAAGAAGATAACTTTTCAATTGGATAAATTAGAATGGTTTTTAACATTCAAAGGAAAGCCAACTACCTCCAACAGGTAGAAATTTTTAAAGCAATATAAAGGTAGTGCAGTGTCAACAAAGAAAGTTGAGGAAGCTGAGAGAAAAATCAAAACAAAGTTTAATCAAGTAACATCTCTCAATTAGACTAAGCTTCCTCCTAGATACTCAATCTCCATTGCGGTCATAGATAATGAGCCTAAAAGTTCTATCTTAATTAAACACCTATAGTATTAATATCTAATGAGCTTCAATGAGATATCATTTTATATATGGGCTTAAATCTTTGTACAAATTAGCCTAAGAAAAGAGGCAATGTAATGTGCAAAAAGAGTGTTGTTAATCAGTAATGTGAGTTGGTAGTGAACTCAAGAAGATCACATTGTATGAGTTGTTGGTGAGCTCTGAAAAACCAACAAGTTTGCTAGTGATCTTCGAAACCAATGAGTTTCCTGGTGAACTCGTAAAACCAAAAGAGTATTGGGAACACTATGCTCATGACCCAGAGCTTGAATCCACAAGAGTGTTGAAAATACTATTTATGCCACCTAGAAATGTAATATAGAAGAGTGCTAGGAGCACTTATATATTTCTATTATATGAGATATAGCAGAACCCAAGGTACAATGAGTTGGTGCCCTTGGAAGAGTGGATGTTCGGATGAGGTTCCCAAACCACTGTAAAAGTTATGTTGTTCGTATGTGTGTTTGTTCATCTATTTTGTTTTTCGCTAAGCATAACATTATTACTCACATTATCATGCACACACGGTAATCTTCCTAAATAAGAATGATTAAGAGAAGTCGAACTTGGAAGTGAAGTAGTTATGTTGATTAAACAATCAGATATGGAAATTACATATGTACTGCATCACTGCATCTTCTTAGCTCATTAATTTTCATTTGGCCATAATCTTTATATGCTTAATTCACCACTCCCCTCTTGAGCTACTCACTTACATGGGACCAATAGCAATGCCATTCAGAGAGGAAGAAAAGCTTTGTAAAATATGTTCCTCATTTGACTTGACATAGCTAAAAAACCTACAGCGCTGCTTATTGCTGAAAATGGTGATTGAAACATATCTGCACAATGAAAGCATGAGTGAGAAGCCATTTAGATGCAAGTCACATAAATTAATTATCCTTGGACAAGTCACGACCTCTCTCTGTTTGAATTTTCTATCATAAGTCTTGGATGAATTCTCCCATGAATTTTGTTTATCATTCGATCCTTCATGAATGTGATTTATCTGTAGTAAGTAACAGACAAATTTTAGTGTCACAGACAAAGTCAAACTGATCTACAAACAAATTCTTCTATGTCTTGATCAAACAGACAAAGTATGGTGTTCTTCTTTTGTTCATCATTCATTTGTAGAAAATGATAGACGAATTTTGCTCTACTTTGTCTTGGACGAATTAGGCTCTGCACTTCGTTTATGTAAGTTGTAGATGAATGTGCTTATGCATTGAAGTTCACTTTATCCAAGCAGCAACTTTGTCTATTTAGCTTCGTCTGTGCTCACTCTGCTACCTCTACTTTGTCTTCCACTTTGTTTATAGTAAGTTATAGATGAATTTTGATGCTGCAGACAAAGTTGAATTCCTTATTTGTCTAAGCAACTGATGCAACTTATTTCTTTCAACTTCTTCCTTACTTTGTTCTTGATTTATCTGTCTTTGCTCACACAAAATTGCTTCTACTTTATTTTTACATCTTTCCTCATTTTATCCTCAAACAAATTCTTTCTTCTTACTTTGTTGGTTATACAAAGTCTTTTCTCTTTGTGCATGATTATTTGGGTCACTGTTTCTATATCTTTCTTCATTTATCTGAGCCCTTGAAGAGATTGCTCCTTCTTACTTTGTCTCAGATAAACTCTAGCTGATTGATAGTTTACAATTTAAGCTCTCTAATCAAGTCTTTGTCTTCAATTATTTTTGCCATTACATTGCATTTGTGTGAGGAGATTTCTCATTGAATTTTACTGATAAAGTAAACTCCTTGTAGTTCATCTTCAAAGCCTCTTTTTTTTTTCTTCTTCTCCCTTTTTTTGGGGGTATAATCTTTATATTTTTAGTAACTTAATTCCCCTGAGATGTAGCAGATGATTGAGGCAATTGATTGAAGTTCTGCATCTAGAAATTTCTGCACTTGCTGCATTGTTAGCTTTAATATATATATATATATAT
>JAYJMB010002664.1:28230-58826 GCA_036873735.1 Pouteria campechiana
TTATATAATTTACACATGATAGTTTTTGGAAAATTAAGCTCCTTCAAATAATTTATCTAAAAGTAAGCTCCTTCGGATAATGCGACAACTTCCATTTTTGGTAAAGAAGGCACTGTAAGTTTTCATAGCTGTAAAACCCAACTAGAAGATGACGAATTTCAATGGGAAAAATTTTAAAAATTCTTTTATAATTAATGAAACTCACCTACCACCAATGACTGGAATTCAAAGCTGATATAAAGAGAAGTAAAGTTCAAATTAGAAAAAGAACTGTTGCATTCCACTGAGCTCTAATATTCATTCTTTCACTTACAAAAGAGAGCAACTCAAAGCCTTTCTACAATAACCTTGTCCCATATTCATTAAGGCTCTCAACAACTTTTGGGAAGAACAATTACTTCTATATTGAAGTTGACCAACATTCCCCTATGCTTTTAGTGAAATACTCTGCAAAGTATATTTATTCTTTTTGTTCTTATCTCTGTGATTGCCTTGAGCTAGTATTGGAGACCAGACTCAAGAAGAGTTGTACTGATCTATTTGAGTGTGTCTCATAGCTAGTAGCTACATTGTATTCATGCCCCTAGAGCTAAAATCTAGAAAAGTGCAAAGGCACTAGATAGTTTATGCCCCCTTGAGCTAGAATCAAGAAAAGCAAGTGTGTATTCATTGAAGTGTGTCTCACGAATAACTTGTTAGATTGTTACACCCCCTTGAGTTTAAATCAAGAAAAGTGCTAAGTGCACTAGTTATAATTCTACTATAGTAAGATATTGGAACCCAAGTTACTAGAGGAGATTGCTTGGAAGAGTGGAGTAGAGTAGTTGACTTAAACCATTATAAAAATATCTGTCTGCTTGTTGATTGCTTGCATTATTTTCATTAGATTGCTAAAGAGGACTTTAATCCTTTAAGGGGTTTAAGTAGAAATTTTTAATAACCCAATTCACCCTTCCCCTCTTAGTTTTTAGCCTAACCTTCAAGAGCAACACAAGCAATGTCCTAAAAAATGCATAAATATAAAACAATAATCATTACCCAAAAATAAAATTGAAACTTACATGATTGAGCAATTTTTATTGGTGTCTCTTAATTTGGATTTCTTATGTATTTAGTCATGAGACTCACAGCCATAGAAAGACACTTACTGAAATATTTATTGATGGTTTCATAAGATCAAATGAAATTATATGAAATGACTTGATGAACTAATGTGTGCAGGAATATCATAATTTGTTATTCTATTGAAACTCGACATATTTCTTATAACATTTAATTAGACCTTATAATTTAGCATAACTAATGGAATGTTGAGAGCTTAATGCATATTACATTTTGAGAAGCAATATCTTTGATAGAGATTATTCAATTAATATACCGCTCTTTCACAAGTTCATCATATGATGCATATATTGATCGCTGGGTCCTCTTCTCCTCATCCCTTTCCTCATCTATTCCATTTGTAACAATCACAATTATATATATATACACTATTATCATTGAAGTGTATGGATTGGCCACCTGATTTTGATATTAGTTTTGAGCTGTGATATTTATTTTTTTTGTTCAATGCTCATTTGGTGTACATCTACTCAAGCAATGGAGATGAATTATGCATCCATCAACTCTTGAGGAATAAGTATGATTGAAAAGGGGTTACTCCATATAATGCCACATATAGAGTAGCATCTATACTGAGACTACTTAGTTGGTTGAAGTATTAAAAGTTAGACTATAAGCTAGTTGGACCATGTCGGGGTGTGATACAAAATAGCAAGCTCGATGAGACTATTCTATTACTTGGGGATTTATTCAACTCTAACAAATAATAATATTAGATAAAATTAAATTGTAGCATTTGCAATATGAACAACATATTTAAGAAGAAAGGCATATTATAGCAAAATTGATCATCCTCAAGCAAAATAGTGACCATTAACTCATGAAACATTTTGGATGATCTCTCTCAAATAACCAAAAACATATCAGATGGATCACCCATGTACACATAACTCAAAAATCATTCAAGACACTAAACAAGTAACCTCATGAACTCATACTTCATCAATCCCATCATGAAATAAAATTGTGAGTGTGTGCTTTATGAAACTCATGCTACATGCATCCTTTTCAATCAAGAATATGCAAATGATTGATTCTCATGATCTCCACTAAACACCTCATAGGCTTACTTTTCTTAATACCTCTTCAATAGATCTTTGCTAAGCTTATAATGGGGCCTTGGCTTCAGTTAATAAAGAAAAGGATAAGGATTTCACAAAATAAGAGATCATAAATGAATACATATGAATGCTCACTCTCTTGACTTTTTATTTCTCTATTTCTTCCTTTGTTTATGGGCTATATTACTACCACACCCCCAAACTTATTTTCTTTTGATTTCACTAGAATGTGATCCCTTCAATTAAAGGATGAATCCTTACTGTATCCTTTTCTTTTGTCTCTTTTTTTTCTTTGAATTCTTCTTTTTAATACCTCCAAACTTATCTTCTTTTACTCTCTCATTTATCTATAACAACCATGTGCATAGAATATGTCTCTTAATAGATTAAACATGGTTTTTTAAGCTCAAAGGGTCTAGATGATAAGGCTAAAGAAAGAAAAAATTGAATGGTGATTTTTTACATGCTTTGTGTATGTCATTCCTTCAATAAGGCTCAAAAGGGACAACAGTGATAGTTATGTATTAAGTTAGCTTGAAAGGCTCAAACTGTTCAAAGAATACCTAAATTGTTTTCAAGTAAACATGTTATCTTGAATTTTACCTTAAGGGATAATCAAACAGGTTCTAGCATGCTCATGTCAACTTAAATATGTCATTGAATTCACAACATCATCAACTAATCCACATACACCACATAAACATACTACAAGGTGCTTAAAAGAAATTTCATCATTCATGAAAAAGAAAAACTTATCATAAGAATCACTCAATTAAAAGGTAGTACCTATCATTCTTTCTAAAAATGTGCAATGGCAATCAAAAATTAAGCATAGGGTACTGATCATCAAGAGAGAATCCATCAATCCAACCTATTCAAATTCAATAATTTAACACAATCACTCTCGAAATTCCTTAGCTAAGTGATCAAAAGTGAAGCTCATTGAAAAAATTATACCTAAATTTGAAAAAATAATTAGCCCCAAAATAAAAATCTCCACCCAAAAATTAAATGAAACATTGCTCTTAATGTTAAGAAAATACATAAGGGGGTAAGAAACCTCCTAGTGGGGGCATGCTCTCCTCTAATGATAGATAAAGGTTGCTTTTGATACTCTGCACAATGTCCTCAAGGTATCTTTTGATATCAAGAAAACCAAAAAGAACCAAAGCAAAGAGGAAAAAAACCAAAATGAACTACACTTCCTAAGAGAGAAGAGATGAGAAGTAGTTATAATTTATAGTCTTTAGCTTGACTTTTTCTCCTGCTTGCGTGGAATCTTTCAGGTGGTAGATTTTTGCTTATCGAATTTGCCTTCAAAGTAGGGTTTTAAATGTTGACCGTTCACCTTAAATGTACTCTTGGTGTCATGTGCAACTTCAATTTTCCTTGGAAAATACTTTCATGATATTGAAAGGACCTGACTATCAAGACCAAATTTACCAGGAAAAAGTCTAGGACAAGAGTTATAGAGTAAAACTTTTTGACCAATTTCAAACTCTTTTTAATTTGTGCTTGTCGTGTCATATCTTTGTACGCTCTTTGTATATCTTGGCATTTTTGTAGTCTTCATTGTGAAATTCCTCTTGTATCAATCATCCTTCTCTAGCAAGCTTAGATGTAGTTTAGTGGGACCAAAATGATCACATACCTCTCCGTCATGAAAGTAATGTAGAATGCTTATCATTTCTTCTTCTGGAACACATGTCCTTATCACTTGATTTGCACAACTTTAAACAAGAAAGGTTCTTCCCAAAAAAACTATTTAATATCAGAAAATAATTTTTTCTATTATTAAAATGACAAGTCAAAGGTTAGAACATTACTTGCCAAATAATTTACAAAATTCACCTACCATGGAATTTGTGCAGATTTGATAGAAAAATTTTGCTCATCAGGGAATGCTTTTAAAATTTTTCATTCCTCTTCCTTTGGATTTGGAATTCTTGACAAGTGATCTGCAAGTAAATTTCAATCCCCTTCATATCCTTGATCTCTAAATCAAATTCTTACAATAATAGAATCTACCTGATCAACCTACCTTCTTTCTTTTCAAGTAAATACTTAAGAGAAGAATGGTCAGAATAAACAATCACTTTTGAACTAATTAAATAAGAATAAAATTTATCAAAAGTAAAACCTACCGCTAAGAGTTCCTTTTTTGTTGTTGAATAATTCAGTTGGGCTCCTAACAAGGTCTGACCCATGTAGTAAATTGTTTAAAAAACTCCATTCTTTTATTATCCTAAAATAGCTATTACTATAAAATCACTTACATCACACATCAGCTCAAAAGGTAAATCCCACTCTGGTGTCATCATGATTGGTGTTGACACCAACTTTTCCTTCAATTTTTTAAAAGCCTACAAGCAATCATTAGAAAAGTCAGATGGTGTATCTTTAACCAAGAGATTAGAAAGTGGTCTAGAAATTTTAGAAAAATCCTTTATAAACTACCTAGAATCCTATGTGCCCTAAAAATCCTCTAACAAGTTTTATAGATGTTGGTGGAGGAAATTTTGCAATGACCATCACTTTGGATCAATCGAATTCTATACCATTTCTAGAGATTTTATGTCCAAGCACTATTCCTTCCTACAACATAAAGTGACACTTCTCCTAATTCAAAATAAGGTTAGTCTCCTCACATCTTTAAAAGACCAAAGCTAAATTATTTAAACATGAATCAAATGATGAGCCAAAAATAGAAAAATCATCAATGAAAATCTCAATATATTTTTTAACCATATCAGGTAAAATGACCATCATGTATCTTTGAAAAGTAGCTAACGTATTACAAAGACCAAAGGGCATTCTTCTAAAAGTAAAGGTCCCATAGGGACAAGTGAAAATAGTTTTTTCTTTGTCTTCTGGTGCAATGGGAATTTGATTATAAAATGAGTAACCATCTAGAAATCAAAAAGGTTCATGTGCTATAAGTCTTTCTAACATTTGATCAATAAATGGTATAGAAAAATGATCTTTTCTAGTGGCATTATTCAATTTTCTATAATCCATACACACACCCACACACCACCCAATAAATATTCTAGTTGGAATCAAGTCATTATTATCATTTTTCTGAATAATAGTACCTCCTTTCTTTGGCATAACTTGTACAGAACTTACCTAGGAGCTATCAGAAATGAGATAGATGATCCCTGTATCAAGTAGCTTGATTATCTCAGCTTTCACCACTTCTTGCATTTTTTGGTTCACGCCTTTGAGGTTAGATGGTGAGTTTGTATTGCTCCTCCATTTGAATTTTGTGCATGCAAAGTAAAGGGCTAATTCCTTTGATGTTAGCTATTTTCCATCCAATTATGCCTTTGTGCTCTCTTAAAACTCTAAGTAGTTTCTCCTCCATCAAACCTATCAAAGAAGAAGAAGTAATTACTGGCAAGAGAAAACTCTATCTAAATAAGCACATTTCAAATAGGAAGGCAAGGGTTTGAGTTCAAGAATTAGAGGCTCTTCAATTGTTGGCTTAGGCTTTTTAGTGAGTTGTCCTAGCTCCTCAAATTTTGGTGCCTTTTGCCTTGAATATGGTGGGTTTGCCTCCTAAACTTTGCACATTCCTCTATCTCCTCATTCTCAATTTCTCCATCACTTGATTGAATCAGACATGCTTTAAGTGGATCTTCAAAAACATTTTCCTAAAAAACCTTTTCACTAACTTCTCAATAGTCTCTAACTCTAAAACAAGAATTAACACCCGAGGGATATTTTATTACTTCAAAAACATTAAAGGTGACTTAATCATCTTGAACTCTAAGATTTAACTTTCATTGTTGTACATCAATAAAAGTTCTTCCTGTTACTAGAAAAGGTCGATGTAATGCCCCATTGGTCAACACCTACATGGGCACCACCTATTAGTCAACCGACCGTCTCACTGAAAATATGACAACATTTTTGCTATATTTGACACTTTTGGAATGGGATAGTTGATAGAAATCATAACCTGATAATTTTTTCATTAATATAATAAATAAATATTAACATCAACATCATATACCATCCCAAATCAAGATACCCAACATAAATAATCTCCCCACTAACATAAGATCTACTAAATGAATAGAGATTACACAAGCACAAACCATAACTTGTCATACCACATCATTGTAATCATACAAATGGCCACAATCCACAAGATATACATATAATGTACGTACACAACTGACTAGGGTGCATCACCCTTTAATATATATAATTTCTTATCCAAATCACCAAATACAACACATCCCACCGTTGAAACGATACATCATGATTATATACATCCCATACATCCATAAAACTCATACATGTATCAAGATGAAATAACACAACTAACTAGACTGCATCATTCCTCCGTGCTTGGATCTCAAACCCTAGGTTGGGATCCCTCAAGTAAATCTGTTGAGATTTTAAAATAAGGTGACTTGGGCAAACTCAATAGCTAAGCAAGTAAAAGCAACAGATGACTTTCCTTGGTCATACTTGAACCATCACTCATCTATTTATCAGCTAATCACATCAATCATAATTATAAAATTCACACAAGGTTCTAAATCACAAACATCAACCAAGTCTAACTAGAAACCAATCCCATGACCACACCCAACCTAATGCCATCCAAGAATCTTGGGATACTACACAAGAAACAATTATGCGATATGAGCAAGAACTCTCAAATCACATCATGGATGAGAATCCAAATACAAAGCTTTTTAAGTCTAACCCCTTTACTAAGCTTTATTTTGATGATGAATGAGATTAAACAACTTAGTTTTGATAATGAGTAAACAAATGAGTGAAGAATTAAGGTACTAATAAATTACTTTATAAGTGTTGTAGTATTAAATATCAAAACAGATTAAGGAAAGTAAATAATGGTGTTAACTGTAAAATCATTATAGTAAACCTTCAAAGAAAGATATACAAAAGATGCTCAAGTAAAAAGATGTTCAAAAGTTACTAAGAAGTAATTCAAAACTTGCTTAGAGGCTTGACAAGAAAGTTAGAAGCTGAGAAGAAATAAAGGATCGAAATTAAATTTTAACCAGAAGTTATGCAAAAGTATTATAGAACTATATCAATAACATGATACATAACTAAGAAGCAAGTCAGAAATCAAAAAGAAAAAATGTGCGTACATAAAAGATCTTAAAATCAACTCAGAATTGTAAAAAGCTATGTAGAATCGATCCAAAAAAGCACATATTACTTAGAACCAGGCCAGGATCAAAATATAACAATATCAAACATCTGAAGAAAAATAGAAGAAGTACGGAAGACAATTTAGAGGTATAGAAGCAATTCAGAAGTAAGAATTTCTTCAAAAGTTAATTAGAAGTTTTTAAGAAGAATAACAGAAAATGGTTTCTACAATAAGAAGTAAATCAAGTGCAATTAGAAGTTCATAAGAAGCAAAACTTCTCATAAGTTCATAAAATGTTTCTAAATCAAAAACTATTAGAATGATGAATTCAACCTTCAGAATTAACTAAGAAGAAACATCTACATGCAGAACTCTGTGGCATTACTCAGAAGTAGTACAACACCACACAGAAGCAATGTAGAGGCATTGTCATGCCACGAAGAAGAAAAGCATAAGCATTATTACATGGAAAGTAATACAGAAATGTTCGATCACACAAAACTAAGATAGAAAAAACTTTGGCCGCATAGAAGCAACCCAAAAGATAAGTCAATTGATCAGAACTATGTCAGAAAAATTCTTAGACTGACAGAAGTAACAAAAAAGGAAAACAACATTACACAAAAGTATGTTAGAAGAACTTCCCGTACTTAGAAATTGCTTAGAAAAATAAATAGAAACATGACAAAAGTGAACTAAATAATGTTAGAAGCAAATTCAATCCTCAGAGTTAAATCAGAAGAGTCATTCTATGTTTGGAAGAATCCCAGAAGCAACTTAGAAGAAATTTAGCCTACACAGAAGCAACACAGAATGCTAACATTGCACAGAAATAAATCAAAAGCATTCTTAGAAGGCGTTTTCAAAAAGGCACGAGTCAAAGAAGAATATCATAAGCAAAGTCTATGTTACATAAGTGAATCAAAAACTACTAAGAAGTTCTTCAAAAGCTCAGAATATGACCATTGACAATACTAGCAAAAATTCACTTATAATAGAAGTTTTGAAAAAGTTATGAGAAGTTCTGTTAAAGAAATATTTTGAAGAACAGAAGTTCTGAGTACTTAACTCAGAAACTCTGAATCTCGTCAGTAAGCAAAAGTCATTACCTGTTCTACCTAACAAGTTTGAAAAAGGACTCACAAAGGTTGCATTGGCTAAAATTTTCAAATCATATATGTAGAGGATTAAAATGACACTTAAAAATAGAATAACAAAGAGATATTACAATAAAAATCATTTTGTTGATTAAGATAAGAGCACTCACAACTTTCCATCATTCAACTCCAGTTGCTATGTTATTGCTAAAGTATTTAAAATTTTCAACATCAGATCTACACCAACTTCAAAAGGAGTTTAAATCTGATCTCATTGCTTACTTTGTTCTTTCAATTAAGCTTTAACTTTTATACATATTAACCTAAGTAAGAGGCATTATTTTTATACATTACATTTGATAAACCAAGAGTTAGTTGGTAAGCTTTGTGAAACCAAATATTTGTAAAAATTTCTGGTTAGCTTTGAAAAACCAGTAAATTAGTTGGTAAGCTTAGAAACCAAAATGTATAAATTATTTGGTAAGCTTAAAACCAACTTGTAAGAGTTCCTGGTGAACTTGGAAAACCAATAAGTTGTTGGTGAGCTTACAAAACCAACAAGTGTTATAGTGGAACCTGAGTTTAGTAAAGGAAACTGACTTAGTCAAGTTATTGGCCAAAATTTTAAAAGCTCAATTCACCCCCCTCTTGAGCTACCATTCACTTAGACCAATAATTGGTATCAGTGCAGGCTTTACTAGTTAATTTTCAATTACTAATATATTAACTTATGAAGAGATTCAAATGGCTAATATGTTCCACAACACATCTGTTGAAGGGCAATCCACTTCCAGACCCTCACTTTTTGATGGAACCAATTATTGGTATTGGAAGATGAGAATGCAAAGCTTTTTTACTGCCATAGATTACTAGGTGTGACTTATAGTTAAGAATAGAAAGAATGTCACAAACACAGAAGATAAATATACACTTGACGATATGTAAACAGTAGAACGTGATGCTAAAACAAAGAACTGTCTCTATTGTGCACTATCTTAATCTGCATTTGAAAAGATTTTTGCCTATGACTCAACCAAGGAAACCTAGGATAAATTTTAGGTAGCACATGAAGGTACAAGTCAAGTAAAAGAAACTAAGGTCAATTTTCTAGTATAGGAATATGAACCCTTCTTCATGAAAGATTCAAAAACCATCTCTGAAATGTTTGGAGGGTTTTAGAGAGAAACATGAAGAACCTAAGCTAGTTAAGAAAATATTGAGATCTCTGCCTAGATTCTGGATGCCTAAAGTGATTGCTATCTAGGAAGCAAAATATCTGGATAAAATGACCGTGGAAGATCTCATGGGATCACTTATGACCCATGAAGTTTTAATGAAGCAAAAGGTTCTAGGTGATTTCAAAGGTAAGAAGATTGCTTTATAAGCTGAATTAGAAAATAAAAAATCTTCAGAAGAAGCCTCAGTGAGTGAAGATGATGAGGAAATGGCAATGATGATCAGAAGATTTAGAAATATGATCAGAAAGAAAAAATTTGGGAACAATTTCAAAAGCAACAACAAGAGCAAAGAAAAGAAGAAGGAGATTCTAATATGTTATAATTGCAACAAATCTGGACACATGAAATTTGACTACCCAAAATCAGATAAAAGGCAAGAAGACAAGAAGAAAAAGTATAATTCTTACTTTGATAAAAGGAATACTTCTAACAACAAGAAATTTGAAAAGAAGAAGAAAGTGATGGCTGCATGGGATATGCTTGATGCATGAAAGTTTGAGTGAAACAGAAGAAGAAAATGAAATTCAATTTAGGTTACTCAACTCTAAAGAAAGAAATCAAGAGTAGCATCATATATGAATAAGCTTCATGGCCATTCATGAAGATGAGGTAAACTCAAAAATTGAAACTTCTGATTTAGAAGAATTATTAGATGAATTATATTTAGACTTTAAAACTTTAAAAGCTAAACACACAGAAACAAAAAGAGAATTAGAAAAGACAATCTATGAATGTTCTAAGTTAAAATAAGAAAAATACTCAACTCAAAACTAACCTTAACATAGAACTTGAGCAAACAAAAGTAGAAAATCATGCTCTTAGAAAAACATTAACTTCTACATTCTTTAAACTAAAAACAAAGAAGAAAAGTACAGAAAATCATAGAAAGAAAATTAGCAATCTTGGAAGAAGATTAGAACCCAAACAAAATTAGATTTGGGCACCAAAAACTATTGCTAGCATTATAAATACATCCAATATTAATAGATAATAACTTAATAGCATCTAAAAAGCAATGGATGCCAAAATCTTTTGCTACTAACCCTTCTGGACCCATTCCTAAATGGGTACGAAAAATTATAGCTTGATTTTATTATTATAGGTTTGCTTGGGAGCCACAAGGAGTAGCAAATGGTATATTGATAGTGGTTGCTCAAGACATATGATGGGGGAGAAGGAGCTATTCACAGAATTAAAAGCTAGAAATGGAGGAACAGTTACCTTTGGAGATAATAGAAAAGGTAGAGTGGTTGGGATTGGTAAGATTAGCCAACCTCACTTTATTACTATTTCAATCTGTTAAGTGTTAGTCAATTTTAAGATAATGGATATAAGATTGTGTTTGAATCATATATATGTTCTGTAATAGATAGTTCAAATTCAATTGCACTACTTGGTGAAAGATGCAGAAATGTGTATTTAGTAGATTTAAGTAATATCTAAGTCAAATGTCTTGTTGTGAATAAGGAAGAGTCCTTGTTGTGGCATAGAAGACTAAGACATGACAACAAGTTCATGAATGAAAAACTATACAATAAAAATCTTGTGGTTAGCTTACCCAAACTGAAATTTGACCAAAATGAATTATGTGATGCTTGCTTAAAATGAAAGTAAGTTAGAGAATCATTCAAATAAGAAACAAGAAGTATACACAACTAAACCACTTCAATTGCTACACATGGATCTTGTTGGACCAACAAGAACTAAGAGTCTTAGAGGAAAATATTATGCATATGTCATTGTGGATGACTATTCTAGATTAAACTGGATAATGTTTCTTACTTCTAAAGATGAGACTTCTTCATTCTTTAAAATATTTACCAAACATATATAGAATGAACAAGATTCTCATATAGTAGCTATAAGAAGTGATCATTGTGGAGAATTTAAAAATTAAAAATTCACTGCTTTGTATGAAAGCAATGAAATTTTACACACATTCTCTGAACCAAAACTACCTCAACAAATTGGTTAGCTAAAAGGAAAAATAGATCTTTGTAAGAGATGGCAAGGACAATGTTGAGTGAATATGATTTACCTTAATATTTTTGGGCTGAAGTAATGAATATTTGATGCTATATTATTAATAAAATTTTTTCTAGATCTGTACTTAACAAAACTCCACATGAATTATATTATGGCAGAAAACCAAACATCTCTTATTTTCATACTTTTGGTTGCAAATGTTTCATTCTTAACAATGGAAAAGAAAATCGTGACAAATTTGACAGCAAATCTAATGAAGGCATTTTCCTTGGTTATTCCATTGTTAGCAATGCATTTAGAGTCTACAATCTAAAAAATAAAACTGTAGAGGAGTTCTTTCATGTAAAATTTAATGAAAATACTAACCCCTTTAAAAAGATAAGTGATTTTGATAATGAGATAGGAGAACTCACAACATTTATGGAGAAAATAAAATTACAAGATGAAGACAAATATTCTTCGCAATAAAAAACACACAAAGATGAAGAAGGACCAGATGTTGAACCATCCATCAATGAGGTAAATCATGAAGGTAACAATTCCCTCCCAAAAGATTAGAGATTCATGCATTATCATCCTAAAAACTAAGTAATTGGTGATATTATGATAATGTAAGAACTAGATCTTCATATTATCAAGTAAGTGATAACTTTGCTTTTATTTCTGAATTAGAAACAACTTGCATAGATTTAGAAGATGAAAATTAGATTATAGCTATGCAAGAAGAATTGTATCAATTTAAATATAACAATGTGCGGACACTTGTTCCAAGGCCCAATCATCGATCTTTTATAGGAACTAAATGGGTTTTTAGGAACAAATTAGATAAATTTGGTATAGTAATAAGAAATAAAGAAAGATTAGTAGCAAGAGGATACTATCAAGAGGAAGGAATAGACTTTGAAAAATTATACTGTTGCCAGAATTGAAGCTATTAGAATGTTACTAGCATTTACATCTTTCATGAATTTCAAACTTTATCAAATGGGTGTTAAAAGTGCATTTCTAAATGGTTTCATAAATTAAGAAGTTCATGTAGAACAACCTCCTGGGTTTGAAGATCCTTATAATGCAAACTATGTCTTCAAACTCAAGAAAGCTCTCTATAGATTAAAACAAGCTCTTAGAGCATTGAGAGAGTTAAGCTAAACCTAGTCATTTTGGTCTTACTCTTTCTAAGCTTCTCATGGGTAATTGAGAGAGCTGAGCTAAACCCAATCTAACTGGCCAGCTCTTCTTAAGATTTTCATGGGCAATTAAGAGAACTGTGCTAAACCTAAGTTACCTTTTTATTCTGGTCTCTTTCAGGTCTAAACAAAGTAGAGATCACCTAGTCCTAAGTCCTTCTAAGATATACCTATTGGGTCACAAACCATCTACTATCTCTATGGTTTCTTATAGTTTAAATAGTAAAAATTATCCAGTCTTGATTCCTTTTAGGACATATTAATTGGATTAAAGGTTGACCCAGAGTCTAGCAATCTAGTCTAAAGTTGTGTCATCCTCTCCGCCTATTGGCTTGAGGCGATCCACTAAATTTTAAGTCATTGCAATGTGCTCAGCGATCCCAAAGACAACACACATTTATTTAACAAAGAGTGTATTTTATTTTTTTTATCTCTAAAATGCCTTTTACTTTTCCTTTTAATAAAGGTTTTTCTTCCTTCGTGGAGATATAATTAGGACCATTATGGGATAGGATGTGAATATACAACTTTTTGATGTATACACAAATAAGTGTACTTAATCAAGGACATCAATAATAAAATAAAAATTGTTTGATTCATTCTAACTAATGATAAATCTTTTCTGTTCCTCTTTTTATACATGTTACAAAAATGATGAACCCGACATGAAACATCCTACCCTTCATCTTTAAGAAAAAGTAATACAAATGTATTTTAGAGACCATATTCTTTTCTAGGACTAACTAAATCCTTTATTCTCTCTTTTCTTAAGTTCGAATCCAATGGCAACCTCACTCTCATTCAGATGCTTGTCTGGTGGTGGCTTTGCCATTAACACCCCTTGGAACTTTGATAGGAGTGTCTCCCACTCCTTTATCATGTTGCCAACTGGTCAAGTGCCAATTATTTACAAGAGGGAATTTGCTGCTTCCATTCCTCCCTTGCCAAAGGCTTTTCTAGTTGCACCCAAGTGATGAGTGAATTTTATACACATATATTATACATGTTTAAGCTTATTTATCTGCAAATCCTTATCTCTTTTAGATGAATTTAATGCTCATTTGTTGAATTTTATAGGTGCCTTGAAGATGAAAATAGAAGAGAAAAAGAATGAAAAAGAAGAAGCTCAAGTTTGGAAAAGAAAACATCTACAAAGATGGAGCAAAAAAGCAACACAAATCAAGGTAGCCAGCCGGCGCCAGAACTAAACACCACCACTGGGTAGCAGGCTGGCGCCCGCAGCAGACCATATTTTATGGACTTTTCTGCAATTGCGTATTTTGTGGCTTTTTAAGGAAAAACTTAGAATTTTTCAAGGGTTCTTTTCACTTCCATTTGGAGAGTTTTTCTCTGTTATAGATTGTTGGATATTATTAATGTTACATGATCTTGTTTCATTCATGTTGTTGTTTGCAATATATTATTATTTTATTTCTTAATCACCAATATTATAAGTTAGATATGTATTAAAGCATGGTTAAGATACACACCATATGCTAAACCATAAGCTCCCTTGAATGAGAATGATAGATAGTTAAGGTACACACCATATGCTAACCATATTATTTTGATTCTTATGTTCTTAAGCTTAATTGGTTCTCACTTCAATTGTGCTAAACACCATAGGTAATTAGAACAAGTGAAAGAACTTGATTTAAACTAGCACACCTAAAGGTAATAATCTTACTTTTGAAAGAATGAACCCAAATGAGGCATTAAGTCCAACATTCCATTGGTAAAGGAGTGTCATCTAGTGGTGAAATCAAATCCCTAGACCTCTTCTTCTTGTTAATCTCTCTACATTACCTTTAGCTATTTATTTACTTTTATTCTATTAAGTTTTTGAAAATTATACCAAACCTTATTCCAAGTTTGTTTAGTTATATACTTGGTAACTAAGATTAATTAAGTTGGTTTGTCGTTCTCTATGGGATCGACCTTTGCATTACACACTATATTGCTATACATCTGTAAATTTGTGAGGAATTATAATTTGAACTATCAAGTTTTTGGCGTTATTGCCGGGAATGGTTCTAAAATAATTTGATTAAGATTAATTACATTCTTTCTTTTTATTTTTGTGTATGATTGTATATAAGATTATTTTTAATTATTTCCTTCTTTTTGTCGTAGTATTGTGAATGCATGGAAGGATATCTCTAAACCCTACTCTATTTCCATTAAATAATCATGCTGATAAAGTGGAAACTAAAATAGAGATTTTAAGCAAAGGAGAAGAAGTAAACATGGTCGACAATAAGGAAATCCAAGTGGCTCAACCAGTGCAACAACCTCAACATGCTCAACAATTAATGACTTGAAACACATTCACTTTAACATTCTTCCATCTTTCCATGGGTTAGCTTCAGAGGATACATTGACTTTCATTCATGATTTCTATACAACCATCCGAACGTTTCCATTGCAAGGGCTAACAGAAGATCAGTTATCTATGAGATGCTTCCCTTACACTCTGAAAAACTCAAGACTTGGTTCATGACAGTAGCTCCTGGCTCATTGATAACTTGAAGACCAATTTATAATCATTGGAAAATTTTCCTCTCATGCAAAAACTGCTGAATTGCAAAGCAAAATAGCTACTTTTGCTCAGATGGATGGTGCAGCTTTCCATAAGGCATGAGAAAGGTTTAAAGCAATTTTGGCTCAATGCCCTCATCATAGATACCCACTTGAGTTACTTAACCAATGTTTCTATGATGCACTGGCACAACCATGCCAAGCCATGGTTGATAATGCTGCAGGTGGAGCCATGGGAGAGAAGACTCTGAAAGAAACTTATGTGTTTTATGAGATATTGGGAGTAAATTCCCAATAGAAGCATGGAAGAGGTAGATCTAGGAGACTTTATAAACTAATTTTGATTTATCAATGTAGATGTCAAAGATGGCTAAGTAGATGAAGGTAATGTGCTCAATGATGGTGAAATTGAAGCAACCACAATCTGCACTTGCAGAGGTTTGTTCTCTTTATGGTAATTTAGGACATTCACCTAATGTTTTCCCTTTAAATGAATATTTTGCAGGTGATGCTGAGCAAGCTAATGCAGTGAAATTTTATAACCAGAGGCCATAGAATAACCCATACTCAAACACTTACAATCCTAGTTGGAGGAATCATCCTAAATTTTTTTGGAATAATGAAAGAAATTAGAATCAAACTGGAACCTCATTTCAACCTCAACTGAAGAAGCCTATGCTTGAAGAAACACCATAGAGTTTCATGCAAGCAACATAAACCAAGCTCCAGAATCATTCAGCCAAATTTCAAAACATTGATTCCAGGTTTCATAACATGGAGGCATCCATGAAAAAGATGGAAACTTAGTTAGGACAAATTGCAAAAGTAGTACAAGGTCACAGACTTAGGAAATTGCTTGGCTAACAAGAGCAAGCCAAAGAAATTGCAACAGAATGAAGTGTTGAAAATTTGTAGAAAAAGGGAGTTCGTCTTGCCTAGACGTTGAATAAAATGCATCTTGGGAGGCAATCCAAGCTGTTGTTTTCAGTCTTTTCAATTTTTCTAGAAGTAGTGATGTTTTGGCATTAATAAAGAAGACTAGTGCATTAGTTTAATTAAGTTTGTTTTGATTATTAAGTTGTTAGATTACATTTATATTTTCATAGTTGCTATACTTAATATATCGTTGTTTCATGTTTGAAAAGATAAATGCATACAAAAGATTTCAAGCATAGAGATAAAAAAGGGTGATGAAATAATCTGGAAAAGAGATTTTTGAGGCACCAAAACCAAAAGGAGAAAAGGCAAAGACAGTCAGTGGGTGCCTTCAACGCCAAGATCATTCAAAAAAACTATTTTGCAAGGGGCAGCGGGGTGGCGCCACCTTAAGGCCACTTAAAGCCCACTCCACGCATGCCCAAACACACTCTTTCTCCCCTTTTTACTCAAGCTCTCATCTCCCTCTCTCTCTCTCTCTCTCCTTTTCCCCAAAACACCTCCTCAAAACCCTAAACCCATTCCTAATGCTCCAAAACTCAAAGATTCACACCCAAACTCTTCCTTTTTCCATTCCCTCCTTAGATTCAACTCTCCCATTCTACTATTCATCATCTTCCTCAAGCAATTTTTAATGTTGGGTTTACAACTTTGTGCACATCTCTTGGAATCATAAGTAAATAACATGGATCATCTCAATCTTTATTCTGTTGGCTTTCTTGGGAAGTGCTTTGGTTTTGTGGTAGTTTGAGAAGATTTGGAGTTGGGTTTTTGTGTATGGAGCTTGGTTGAAGTTATACACATTAAGTATTTGGAGAATTGCTTGTGCCAAGTTGGGTGTGGTTTTTGTTGGGTGCATGTTGTAAGATTGTATGTGGTAGGAGTAGGTGTGCATTGGGATTGAATTTGAGAAGATATTAAGGCAGTTGTTAAGAAAATGCAATGTGCATGCTATGTGTTTGTTGAAATGCCTTTGTGAAGAAAATGACTTTGTTCTTGTGGTGTAAGCACATATTCTTGTTGGTGTTTGTTATTCTTTCATAGTTAAGTGGAGTTGTGTGGTTTAGCTTTGAAGAAGCTTGGTAGAATGGATTCATTGTGATTGCTCAAGTATGGTGCAACTACTTTCCTTCTAGCACTATCACCATGCCTCTAAGGAAATCTTTGTGTGCTAGTCCCTCTAAGAAGACAAGGATAAGAGATCCTAATGCACCACCTACACCCACATTCTTTAATGAATGAGTGGAAGAAATTTTCAATAGTTCCATGATTAATCACAAAGGTATAAGGGAGAGAGACTTGGATATATCTTATATTGATATAGCCGACCTTATTTGAGCTTGGCATTGGATGTCCTTCACAGCTAGCCAGAGGCGGCAGTGGTGCCACTTGTTAGAAAGTTTTATGCCAATGCCAAAGAGTAGTTCAGATTAGACTCTAGGGAGCTAAAAGTATTGGTACATGGTTAGATGTTTTCTTTTGATAGAGCTACTATTAATTAAGCTTATGAGTTAGAAAAAAATTGAAGAAGACAAATACTCTGGTTGGTTGGCACAAAGACCGGATTATGATAGTATTATTTCTTACCTTGCTCATTCTGGCAGTAGGTGGAAGACTGTGAATGACAGGGCAATCAGTTTTCTAAGAGGGTAATTGGAAGCAACAAGCAAGGCATGACATTATTTCATTTCAGAAAATTGTTGCCTTCCAATCATGTGTCTAATGTTACAAGGGAGAGAGTTATTCTCAACTATGCCATTCAAATAGGGTTGTCTATTGATGTGGGCCCAGTTATTGAGCACTTTATCATCTCTTTCATCACTAGAATGCTCACTAGTGGACTGGAACACCCTTCACTCATCTGTCGGTTGTGTCTCATGGGTGGAGTTCCTACCTTTTCTCAAAAGGAACTTCAACAACCTCTGTCGATCATCAATGATGCAATGATAGATTCATTGAGAAGACAGCCCATAGAAATGCAAGGGCAAGTCCTTCATCTTCACCACCTAGCTCTCCACAGCAGAGACCCACAAGAGGTTCTTCTTCTAAAGAGCCTTCACTTGCCGATCTCCAAACTTGCCTTGTGGGTGTTCAATGTTATACAAGGCAAATGATGATGGACCAATGAAAGATGTACAAGTATATGGTGGATCACTACAATGCCCTTATTGCCATGCTTCGGAGCTGCAATATATCACCTAGCGATAGCTCCATTGTCTTGCCACCTCCACCTACACTTCTTGATGTACCAGATGAAGATTCGAGTTAGGCGCAAGATGACAGCTTAGACGAGTGATCCATTTCAAGGAAGTCCTTGTTTTCCACTACTTTATTCAACATTGAGAACAATTTTTGTTTAAGTTTGGGGGTTTTAGCATTTTATTTGTGTTTATGGATGTCTTTGTCTAAGTTAGTTTATTTAGTTTGTGTGTAGTGTGTTTAGTTGGTTTGGCTAGTTTGGAGTTACTTATGTGTTATGTTTAAATTTTTATATTGACTTAGCTAAAGGAAATTCAAGAGCAATTGTACTAACATGTTGTAATTGAATAGGATGGATTCTCTCTTGATGATCATTAACATATGCTGAGTTTTTTATTACCATTACGCATGATTTAGAAGGAAAGATCGATGCTACCTCATTATTTAATGATTCTTATGACAAGTCTTTCTTTCTCATGATTGATGAAAG
This sequence comes from Pouteria campechiana, assembly GCA_036873735.1. Lineage (NCBI taxonomy): Eukaryota > Viridiplantae > Streptophyta > Magnoliopsida > Ericales > Sapotaceae > Pouteria > Pouteria campechiana. The sequence continues at coordinate 47,228 of JAYJMB010002664.1, forward strand.
CAAAGTATATGTTGATGAGTTGATAATGTTGTGAATTCAGTGACTTATTTTGGTTAACATAAGCATTTTAGAACTTGTTTGATTATTCCTCAAGGCAAAATTCTAGATTACATATTTACTTGGAAGTGATTTAGGATTTTTTTATTAGTTTGAGCCTTTCAAGCTAACCTAGTATATTCATGTCACTAGTGTCTCCAATGAGCCTTATGAGAAAATGGCATATGCAAAGCATGTGAAAAACCACCATTCAACTTTTTTTTATTTAGTCTCATCATCAAACCCTTTTTAGCCTGAAAAACCATGCTTGACCTATAAGAGACATATTCTATACATATGGTTATTAAATAGGTATGAGTGAAGTAAAAGAAATTAAGTTTGGTGGGAATTGAAAAGAAGAATGCTGAAAAAAAAAGGATAAAAAGAAAAGAATTAATAAGGAATCATCTTTTAAATGGGGGATCCACATCTCCATGAACTCAATAGAAAACAAGTTTGGGGGTGTAGTAGGAATAAAGATCATAATAGAGGAGACCACATCCCAATGAACTTGACAGAAAATAAGTTTGGGGGTATAATAGTAATAAAGCCCATAATAATAAAAATTAAAAAAAGAAAAACCCCAAACAAAAAAATTTAAAAGAGTGAACATTCATGTGCAATTTCATTATGATCTCTTACTTTGTGAATCCTTATTTCCTTTCTTTGTTAACAAAACCTAAGGCCCCATTACAAGCTTAACAAAGACCTATTGATATAGGTGAACAGAGTTGTCTACATTAGTAGAGAGGTATCATGAAAAGCAAGCTTATGGAGTACTTTGTGAAGATCGTTAGAATCACTGGTTTGCACATTGTTGACTAAAAAGTATGCATATAGCATGAAATTGACATTAAATACATACACGCATTTTCACTTCATGAAAGGATTAATGAGGCATGAGTTTCATGAGATTACTTGGTAAGGTACACACCATATGCTAAACTATACTATTTTAGTTCTTATGTTCTTGAGGTTAATGAGCTTTCACCTCAATTATACTATACACCATAGGTAATTGGAATGAGTGAAATCATATGATTTAAACCTGCACACCTAACAATAATAATCTTACTTTTGAAAGAATGAACCCAAGTGAGGCATTAAGTCCAACATTCCATTGGTAAAGGGGTGTCATCTAGTGGTGAAATCGAATCCCTAGATCTCTTCTTCTTGTTAATCTCTCTACATTACCTTTGGCTATTTATTTACTTTTATTCTATTAAGTTTTTAAAAATTATACCAAACCTTATTCCAAGTCTGTTTAGTTATAGACTTAGTAACTAAGATTAATTAAGTTAATTTGCCATTCTCTATGGGATCGACCTTTACATTGCACACTATATGCTATATGTCTGTACACTTGCAAGGAATTATAATTTGAACCATCACCAAGGCTACCTCCACTATCCTAACCTCTAAAAACAAAGAGGTTGAGAAGAAACACAAGAAGAACAGGAGGCAGAGAAGGAAAACTATTTCTCCTCATGTTCCCAAAGTTGTTGGAGACGAGCCTATCTCTAACAACACCTTAGACTTCTCTAGGATAAAAAGCAGTCAAACTTCTTCTCTTTTCCTACAAAGGAAGAAGGGTGTAGCTCTCGACTTCCTCAAAGCCATAAAGGGGAGGCAGATATTAGCTCCCTTCAATTCAAAGCCTGTTGGCCCCTTTGGGAGGGATGCACTGAGTAAGGCTCCCAAACGTTATGCTCAACTTAGCAGAAGGAAGGCCAAGAGGATGAGTAGGAAAGGAAAGTCCAAGAAAAGGTCAACTCATAGATTGACCATGTAGGAAAAGAAGAAAAGTTGGAAGCTACCTTCCAAAAAGTACACTATGGTGAGGAGGAAACTATCTCCATCCAAAGATGAATACTTAGGAAACAATATGTTTGTTATCCTAGAAAATCTCTCTTGCTCTCAAAGAAAGGATATTGACAGGACAAGCATCCTCCACATGCCAAGAAAGGCATTGAAGGTAGAGAAAAGGGAAAGAAGGGTTGACTCTAATAGCCCAAGGAAAACAAACCAGAGGAGAATGAGGATACAACCCATCAGTGTATGTACTACTTCAACTGATAGAAGGTCATCTATGATACTAATAAGCCCACCTCGCTTGAGAATGGTCACAAGGTCAATGGCTAGATCTATGGTGCCTACCCCAATATTCCATTCTTTGCTAAAGGATAGTGGGAGAGAGGATCGTACATCTACATCTCCTCATCAGTTAGTGCACATCCATCAATTTGTCCCAATAGTCACATCTTATATGGCTGAGGGAAGTGCTGTCGCTACATCTATTAAAGAGATGATGAAATGACTAGAGCTGTTAGAAACTAAAAACTAGTAGTTATAAGAGTAATGTGTGCAACAAAATGATGGCAAAACTTTCAACCCTATCTAACCTTCCAATATTATGCATCCTCTCAACCTTTTATCCATGGCAATGGTCATGTTGGCATGACTATTCATCTTCAATCTACTAAGTGGGGACCCTCTAAGTGTAGAAGGCTCACCCCTTGCTTCCCTGGTTACTTCACCTTGGCAACCACCTAACATCAATGCCCATGCATAGCCATTTGGTGCGAACATCCAACTACAATAGTTCGATGCAAATATGCATGCGCAACCATATCAGATGAATGTGTATCCAATTGCCCATTTTAATGAGATGATGAATGATTGGATAACCCAAAGGCAGATAAACTTGCCTTCTCAAGTACTGAACAAATATCATCAACCTTATCCTCTAGAGATCGAGAATGAGTCATTCCTGTCAGGTTTCTAGATGATATATTTCCACATATTTGATAGGACAAATGATCCTCAATACTATCTGACTATCTTCAATCTTAAAATGGAAAACTATATTATTTATCACAATCTTTACTTAAGATTGTTCGGCTCATTGCTCAAAGGACTTGCATTCCAATGTTATTTGACACTACTAGCATGGTTAGTCAAGACCTAGAATGACATGCAAAACCTATTTTTGGCGAGGTTCTTTATAACCAAGAAAGATGTCACATTGGCAGGTCTCTCCCTTATGAAGTAAAGCGATGACAAACCGGTAAAGGAATTCATCTCCTGTTGGTAGAGAGAAGCTAGCAAATGCGAGGTGACCTTAACCGAAGAGCAAAGGATCTATTTATGTTAGAATGGTATTAAGGTTGATCTTGCCATCCTAATGAATGAGTAGATAACTAACTTTAGGGCACTGGCCAATGAGGCAAGTCGAAACAAATGCCTCCTCTCCCTCACTAGGAAAAGTAAGGTCAGGGACAATAAGCAAAAAGAAAGCACCTTCCGGCCCCAGAAGAAAGAACTTGAAAAAGGTAAATCAAGCATTTCTATCAACACCACTGAAACCAAATAGTGGTAACAATCGACAACCAAAGAAAAGGGAGATCTTGGAACCAAAGTATCAATACTTTGATGAGGAAGTGGTACCAATTCCATTGGGGCTCATCCAATTAGGCAATATAAATCTCCTAGAACCATTATTCCCAGTTGAAGTAGAGATAACTTGAACCATCCACTGCCATTACTATCGGGGTGTCAATCACCCCACAATCAAGTGCAAGGCAGCAATGAGGATCATCAACCATTGCATGAAGAATGGAATCATTATACCAAAAAAGGATGCACAAGAAACATCCAACAAGATATTGGTGAAAGAAATTCCTGACCTAGTAATGTTGGAATAAGAATTCAATTACCAATTCCCTAAAACCTTTGGCCAAGAGGTGCAAAGGGAAGTTAGGGTTGATAACAAAGGTTGGAATCTTGTCTATCTGAAAGATATCCCCGAAGTCTCATTGATGAGATGAAAGGGATGAAACTACATCAAGCATGCAAAATAGAGGGAAAGGGAAGAGTGTCTGAAGCATTTATTTTCATATCTAGAAAGGATACACTGCTAGCCATCATGGTTCTAGTCATACATCATTGGGGGTTACCTCCAGTCTGAGAGGCTCAAATCTTTTTATAGAAAAATGGTGGGAAAAAAGAAGACAAGAACCCACCTTAATCAAGGGTGCCCATAGCTTTATACTTTGGGGCCATCACCATCACTTTTGTCAGTTGTAGATAAAGTATGGGCGGAATTTTTGGATAACTTACTAAACCTGAGAACTGGAAGTAACCCAAGGCTTAATGAAGATAATCCATTTGAATATCCAGTATCCAGTAGTGGTATCTTGCTATCATGTTGGCAAAGGTGAGGCCTCCACAAGCTAGCAAAATAGGAAGTGAGAATGTTCCTATAGAAGGCGTGATCGCTAAAGGGAGCACCGGTGTCAAGGATTCACTTTACTCAATGTTGGTGATTCACTGATCAAGCACCTCCTTTGATATGTTGATGAATGTTGTAAAGAAAATCTGGACTACTAGAATTTTGAGAACTTACTTTCCCCAAAAGAGAAGAAGAATTGGTTCTGGGCTCCAATAGTTCAGGGTGCCAAAATAGGTCCCCACAAGATATGTTCCTACTACACTTTCTTTCTAAGATAAAGGAAGGAAGTAGGACATCTCTCATTAATTGGGACCTTCACTGTGAAAAGATAGCCAATTATATCCATAAATGGAGGGACGCTGCTTGGAGTGATCCGCAATTACTTAATCAACAAGAGGCAGAAAAAGTTCATCTTTACCTACCAAGGAAAGCCTATTTTCACCATAGAATGCCACCTAACTTCATAGAGACATTTGTTCAAGCTAGAAAAAGGAAAATGAAAGTGATGGATGCCCTTTAAAGGACCAAGTATTCATAGAACCACACATTGCAAGAATCCTTGAATACTTACATATATGAAGGCCTCTATTCTAATGACAATCCTGGAAATCAAGCAAGTATGTTGCTTAGGGTGGCTTATGATGAAAATGTTCAGGGAAGGCTACAAAGTTGTGATCAGACACTTGTTCCAATATCAAGCTCTGGTAAGAATGATGTCCCCGAATAAAGTGTATGCAATTAGGAGCTTCTCATTATTGCTTGCTGGCAATAGTTATGCTCTAAAATGGATCACAACATTGCCAACAGAATCATTCAGATCCTAGGAGGTGTTGGCTGAAGCCTTCATACATAGATTCCATGACTACACTTCTCAGTTCTCTAAGGGATAAGTACACTTCTTAGTTCTCTAAGGGATAAGTGTAAGGAATTCATCCTCTCGAAGGGGAACATCTTTATGATTTTGCCTTTAGATAATGCACTATTTACCTTTAGTGCCCAATATGGGAATATATCATCGCATTGGGAAAGGCTTTTCCATTACCAAAAGAAGTCCCCACATCATTTTTTGGATTACTCAATTTACTAACTCAAGAACCATTAGAGCCTATGAAGGTATCTTACAATATGAGTAGTGTCATGCCAAATGAAGAGAATGCTCCATGAGAAGCGTCTCAATCATCTGAAATAATGGCCATGTTAAGATTCGAGAAAAATACAGCCTAGGACAAAGGAAAAGCTCCAATTTAAGAAGAATCAATACCCGGAGTTCCTTATCCCCCTATCAAAGAAAGGGGAGCTCTTAAGCTCATAAATAAGTCAGAATAAGACGTTGTTGCTCACTTACACAAAATCCCAGTAAGGCTGAGTATATACAACATGCTACAGCTCTCTAAGGAGTCTTCGCAAGCGCTCATAAATGCATTGGTAAATGAGTCCATCAAGGACTTATACCTGGCAAAGGTTGCCACTACAATTGAATGCAACTAGACAATCACCTTTATAGATGATGATCTGTTGTTTGGAAGCATAAAGTATAACCATCCATTATTCATAAGGAGTGATCTAGCAGGAGAAAGGATTAACTGCATTATGCTGGATTCAGGATTTGCAGTGAATATTCTTCCACTCAAGGTGTTGAAGTGAATTGGGATGTGCCCATCTGTGCTCAAAAGCACTACTCTTGTGATCTAAGGGTTTAACCAAGAGAGTCAAAGGACTATGGGGACCATCACCTTAAGTCTCAACATCTAAGGGTTCCTCACGAAGATCAATTATCATGTCATCAATGCACTGACGTCCTCCAACTTGTTGCTCGGTAGGCCATGGTTGTATCAATACCAAGTTGTAGCATCCATAATACATCAATACTTTAAGTTCTACCAGGATGGAATAATGAGACACATATCAGCTGATATACGACCATTCACAATTTCAAAGGCATTATTCTCAGAAGCCCAATACTATGAGTTGACACCGAATAAACTAGAGTAGCTAAAAGAATTGGTCAAGCCAACTGTGGATAGAAGGCAATAGTCATTTGTCGCCAAAAGACAAGGGTCCACATCACGAGGACCCACATTACAAGTTGTACCTCCGCAAGTGATCCTATTCCCAATAGTTTTACCACCAATATCTTCACACTTTGAAATCAAGACAAGCACATCACAAAAAGATAAATTGAAACTCATGAAAGAGCTAGAAGTGCTCTAAATAGGCAATGATGATGAAGATGGGCCACCAGTTCAACATCCGCAACCACCGCAACATCTGATCACTCTTGCTTTAGCACCAGCATTGCCAACTCAGAATGTGTTTAATTGGAGGTTGGTAGCAGATTTCTCAACTCTACAATCTTTTGCCTTCCAAGCTGTAATGTCAAAACCAGGACCACCTAGAAGAGGACATGAAAGAGGATTCACCAAACCAACAATAGGCAGGGGGCAGGTTGTAACACCCCTCTTTTCGAGGCATTACTTGGGCAAGAATAAGAGGATTCTCGGCTAGAGTCTTCCCTAAACTTACCCACTTACACCTATATAAAAGTTCACAAACACCCACATCTGCCCAGAATTATAGTCGCACTATAAAGGTAAAGTGTGAAATCATTTTTGCATCTAATTAAATAATGACATGTAACTTAAAACACTCCAAACATTTAAATTTACATTATTTACACCATTATGATATTAAATAAATCACACATTATATACATTCTAAATATTTCAAAAAGATAGAAACTCAAATTTTCATGGCTTTTCACTCTCCTGAGCTCCAACCCCTCGTTGGGCTCCGTCTTCTGGCTTGTCAACTAAAACATAATAAAATCATTAAGTTTGAGTAACTTAGTAAGAAGGCATAAATCAAATCAATAATTAAATCATAGAATGTAATAAGATTCATATACTCAAAACCAAACTATACTGAACTATACCATCATGGATTAAATACGATTAATAACAAAATTCCTCCTTAAAAATCCATTGCAATGTCTACTATATTTGATTATACCTATTCACAATGAAACTTACTTTCTTTTTGATGTAATCCTTTCATTTCCGGTCCTTCAAGGTAATTTGCTCAGAAATAACCAACACTATAATCGAGAGATCATCAATCACATCAAATGCACAATAGCACACTCAAATAGACTCATCTTTCTTGTAACTTCAGTGTACTTGAGTTTTTCCCACTACCCTGGCTACGAGTGTTATGAGAATTAAAATATCCCACCCTCACTGCCTATACCTACTAAGTAATCAGAGGAGTCTCAAAACAATAGATTGACTAGACCTCTTCGCCAAATGAGGCGGTATCCATAACAAAGCCCTAATAAGGGTGGGATCCCAATAATCAAATGACCATCCTGATAGGTGTCCAAACCCAATTTACCATAATCCGATGTTTGATGCATGGGCAAGTATGCAAGTCATAGTCGGATTATAATATTTCCATTCAATTATCCAACCCAATAGTATAACTTTTAAGACATCCCATATTTATCATTTCATTGCTGTTATCTAAGCATATCTTCCATTTTTAACCAAGTAAACAAACTCAATTACATAGTTAAAATATCACTTCCAAATATATACATTTTAGTAAATGCATTATTATGCTAAGCCATCGATTATTGTAACATTCTAACCTCATCTTTCTAATATCTTCATTATTATTCATTTATATGTTGCATGTCTTATGCTTATTTAGGCAAAATAAAAGAGGTACATAAATTTAGTTAAAAAGAAGGCAAAAAGGCAAAATGGAAGTCACTGTCACGACATAGAGGGACTATTTTGCGACATTGAAGTGGCAGCGGATACAATGTCGCAACACAGTAACCCTATGCCACAACACTGAAGAACATGCATGGAACCATGAAGAACAACTAGTATTGCAACACAAAAAAGCTATGTCGCGACACATAAGTGGAAGCGGGCTCAATGTTGTGAAATCGAAATCCTATGTCGCGACACTGGACAATGTTCCTATTGCCCACCTTTTTCTCATCAAGACTTGTCTCATTACCTCATTCCCAATGTTTCTTGTTTAACCACTTCGATTTCCTCTTATTACACTACGTTTCACCTTGATTCTCATTTACTAATTCAACCAATTCATCAAAATACTTTAATGAACAATATTATTTCATTAATTATCACGTAATGAATTCATAACTTTTAATGAAGTTTATCATACTTCACATATGCTAACTTACTTCCCAAGTACATTCCTTCCTTTCAACCTTACTTAATTCTCTTCTTCCAAACTTCTTACTACACACTTTCTTAATTTGTACATATCTGAAGTATGATATACAACTTTTATCCCAAGAATGAACTCATAATCCAATTGAATAATATTCATAATAAAGGATCTCAATTTCAGTAAAAACAATTAAGCAAATAAACCCACGTACCTTTTATGTAATCTCCACCCTTTTCTTTAGATGTAAATTTTGTATTTCCAATATTTGCTTCACTAGTCAGACGTCCTACATTAAACATAGCTCTCATGATCATTCATTTGCATTTTCTATTTATAAAGGTAACTACTTCAAATTCCATTCTAAGTTTCTAACATAACCCTGGTTGGGGTTTTGCTAATTACTTTACTATAACTCGATTAAGATGTAATCATGGAATTATTAACCAAAGTTAATCATGTTATACTACTCTTAGCACCATTTCATCAAACATTTGTAGTACAGTTTCTGAAATTCCATATGCTCATTGTTTACAAGTTGGGATTTCTATTCCAAATGATATGTTAATGCATTTGAACTGAATCCCTACCAAAAGCCACATTTAAAACATCCATTTCAATACTAAATTCTTATTTTCCCCATAAACCCTAACTTCTAATTTCTAAAAACTTACTTTAAAATCCAAAATTCAAAAATACAAGCCACCAGAACTCTTAATGGATGATGGAAAAGGCTTACTACTTAGTTTACTCCAATTGAAGTCCACCGAATCCAGTTGCAAGACAAAACCCCAAACTATTCTTCAACTCCCACGAACTCAATCTGCTGAATTTGATATTTGCTTGATACTTGAGTATTGCTAAGCTGTTTATCATCAATTTCCCCAACTCGATCTATCAATTTTCATGTGAAACAAGGTTTTTTTGACTTTGGGAATGAAGAGGAGAAGTTGGAAATGAATGGGCTGAAATGATGGAGCTAGTGGAGCATTTTAAGCTCCACCTCCCATAGTGCTCTGGTGGTGCATACTGACTAAAGCACATGTGGCCCATATATACTATATCCTAACTATTTCTAAAACTGAAATTGCTGCCTGTATTTCATAATACTCAATTCCCTTTATAACACTCTTCATAATTTTTCACTTTATATTATAATTTATATGTATGCATTTCATTTACACACTATAAACCAGTTCTTCCCATTTCAAAAATTTTAGGTTGTCACATTCTACCCCCATTATAAAAAGTTTTATCCCTGAAACTTATACAAACAAGTGGGGGTATTTAGATCGCATTGCTTCTTTCAGTTTCCAAGTTGCTTCCTCTTCTGAATGGTGGCCCCATTGTACTTTTACCAGATGAATGACCTTGTTCCTCAACTATTTTTCCTTTGTATCCAATATTTGAACTGTTTGTTCTATGTATTGCAAGTTTTCTTTAATTTGAATTTCTTCCAGTGCCAAGATGTGAGATGTGTTTGGTTCATACTTTCACAATGAAGACACATGGAAAATATCATGGATTCCACTTAGTAGTGGTGGTAATGCAATACAGTATGCGATTTGATCCAAAATTTCATAAGGACCAAAGTACCTCGAGCTCCCTTGGTACCAAACCATACGACATCCTTCATTTGAGATAATTTTAATAAGACTTTATCTCCTATCTAAAATTCCAAGTCATGCCTTCTTATGTCTGCATAACTCTTTTTGCGGGACTGAGCAATATGGATCTTTTCCTTAATTTATGCTACCTTTTCAATTGTGTTAGCAATAATCTCTAGTCCTATTAAGGTAGTCTCACCTACCTCAGTCCAATCTAGTGGAGATCTACATTTACACCCATATAGTGCCTCAAAAGAAGCCATTTGGATACTAGAGTGATAACTATTATTATATGAGAATTCGATCAATGATAAGTACTGGCTCAAGTTTTGCCCCAATCTAGAGTGTAAGCTCTAAGCATGTCTTCCAGCTACTAATTCACCCGCTCTGTCTGCCCATCTGTTTGGGGGTGATAAGTGCTACTAAAGTCTAGGCATGTCCCCATAGCCTTGTGTAGCGCTCTCCAGAATTTTGAAGTGAATACTAATCCTTTGTCTGAAATAATCACTTTGGGTACACCATGCAATCTTATGATTTCTCTCTAATAAATCCAGACATATTTTTCAGCAGTAAATGTGGTTTTCATCGACATAGAATGGGTTGCTTTAGTTAATCTATCCACAACGACCCAAATGCTATCAAACCCAGCAACTATCTTTGGTAGACCAGTGATAAAATCCATTGTTATGTCTTTCCATTTTCGCTCAGGGAGTTCAATAGATTGCAATAATCAACTTGGTCTTTAATGCTCTGCTTTCACTCTTTAGCATATTAGACATTTAGCCACATATTTAGCAATATAATTTTTCATCCCATTCCACTAGTATAAAGATTTCAAATCATGATACATTTTATTGCCAACACGATGCACAGTATAAGAGGAGTAATGTGCTTCCTTCAATACCTTTTGTACCATCGCTGATCCTTTAGGAAGAAGTATTCGATTCTTATACCTCATACGGTAGTCTGCACTAATAGAAAAATCTGGCAACTCATTTTGCTATACTCATAATTTTAATCTCTGTGCAATTGACATAATTGGGTCACTACCCCTTTTATCTCTACTTATAAATCCATACTTCTCAATTCTTCAAATAATTCTTTCTTTTGGGTTAACATGCATGCTAAACTACTTCTAGATTTCCTACACAAAGCATCAGCTATAACATTTGCTTTGCCAGGATGATAATGAATGCTCAAATCATAGTCTTGTAATAGTTCTAACCATCTTCTCTACCTCATATTCAACTCTTTCTAAGTAAAGATATATTTTAAACTTTTATAATCTATGTATACATCACATTTTTCTCCATAAAGGTAGTGTCTCCATATTTTTAAAGCAAACGCTACTGCCACCAACTCCAAGTCATGAGTTGGATAATTATGCTCATGAGGTCGCAACTGTCAGGATGAATAAGCTATCACTTTACCATTTTGCATCAGAACTGTAACGCCCCTCCTTCCTGGAGCGTTACTAGTGGTAAATTCAGAGGAAATTCCGACAGAGTCTCCCCTAATTTAC
>JAYJMB010002665.1:0-15021 GCA_036873735.1 Pouteria campechiana
GCGCGTTCCTTACGCGGCTGCGCGGGTCGCTGGGGGAGGCCCGTTCCGCCACCTCTTGGTCTGCCGGCGGACTCGCTACATCGGCCCTGCGATTTGGCCCCTCGACACACTGGCAATGGGCGTGTGTGTCGTAGTGCCCGCGTCCGCGGCACGTCGACGACGGTAGCAAGCTGCGCGCCATGCTGGCGCTCTCGGTTGGCTCATCTAGCGTTGGTCAGGTGTGAAATGGCGCCCGCGTCCGCGGCACGTCAGCAGCAACCGCAGCTGAGCGTCGTGCTGTCGTTCCCAGTAACCACTGTTCGTGCATGGAGGGGTGCTCTGCGTCCGCGACATGTCGACAATAGCGACCACTGCGCGTCGTGCTCATGCCAGCGACAGCGTTGATTCCACGTCCCATCGGGTTGCTGGCCCGCTCGTTCTGCCGACACACCGCGTCGTCACGGCCCCGCTGATGATGCGTGGTTCCGGGCAATTCCTGTTCACGGTCGAATCCATGCCGTGGTGGGCCTACTACCTGCCCTGGTCGTTGTGTGGCCGTGTGTCATCATCACAAGCCGACTCTATGGCTGGCAGCGAGACGTCGCTGCCGGTGCCGCACTTCCGCCGTCGACGTTGTCCCTGCCGACGGCGAGGAGTTGCTGTTTGCTGCGTCGCCGTCGTCGGTGACCTGCTAGCTGCGCGTCGATGTCGTCCATCGGAGGCTGCCGTTGCAGCTAGCAGCGAGACGCCGCTGCCCATCGCGTGCTACTGCCGTCGTCCGTGACATGCCAGTGACAGCGTCGTATTGCCGGTCACCGCTGGTCATGCGTGGAGGGCCAACCGCCCAAGCTGGTTGCTTGTGTGGCCATGCGCCACCGTCACACGTTGCTGCTACGGTTGGCAGCGAGCCGCCGCTACCCGCACCGCCTATTGCCGTCGTCCGTGACATGCCAGCGACAGCATCGTGCTGTCGTTGCCGGTCACCACTGGTCATGCGTAGAGGGCCAACCTCCCGAGCTGGTTGCTTGTGTGGCTATGCGCCACCGTCGCACGCTGCCGCTACGGTTGGCAGCGAGCCGCCGCTGACCGCACCGCCTATTGTCGTCGACGCTGTCCCAGCTGGTTGCCGCTCGCTGCCTTGTCGTCGGCCTCCGTCATCCCACCGATTAGGTGTCGCTACTGCCCATGGTCGGATGCCCTGTTTTTGGCTGCCACAAAACAGGGCAGCCATCCGCTACAAGCACCTAACCATGTAAACGTTGTTGTGGCTGCTGTAGACTTCCGCCGTCGGTTTCGGCTGATCGGAAGGCCGATCAGATCCGGCCAAGTGGCCGGAATCAGTTTTACCGCATCAAACTTTTAGTTTGGTGGCCGGAGATGGTCCGTCGTCGCCGGGCGGGTCCCTTGTGCTGGTCGTCAAAAGGTCGTGCGGCCTCGCCGGCCGACGGCCGAATGTCTGATCGGGTTCGTTCATTGGGATCCTTGTGTCGCTTCGATGTTTTTGAGATCCCCTCCAGCGTCGTGCGGCTGACTCACCGGCTGAAAATGAGCGGCAACTTACGGATGTTTGCTGTTCGCGCTGCTGTCGGTGATGGGACATTGTTGCCGACCGTCCGCCACCACGTCGTCGACGTTCGAGAGATGCATCACCGCCAACGCTGTCACCGGCGATGCCCCTAGCCGCCGACGATGCCGGCAGTGACCAGTCAGACACCCTGTTTCGCGGCAGCCACGAACAGGGGGTGTCCTACCGCGTTCGCCTATCGTCGACAGTCGCCAGCGCTATCCGCCGGTGTCGTCAGCTGGCCGGTTTTACATTGCTGCCGGCGTTGCTCGTGACGCTGCCGACGCTCGTCCTGCTGGTGTCGTCAGCCGGCTGTTCCATGTCACAACCGGCGTTGCTCATGACGCTGTCAGCAGGTCGTTCCACATCGCTGCCGGTGTTGCTCGTGACGCTGCCGACGTTGCTCGTGACGCTGTCGGCCGGCCATTCCACGTCGCTGCCGGCGTTGCTCGTGACGTTGCCGACGCTCGTGCTGCTGGTGTCGCCAGCCGGTCGGACAGCTGCTCGGTTATAGCTAGATGACTCCCTTTGATTTTCCATGGCCCAACAAGGTGAACGTTAAGAGAGGTGTGTTCCAATTCTTAATCCTCTACTCAACTACAAGCCACCATCAACTTATGATCCACCTTTCCCATCCCCCGGGCATTTGATGCTAATCAAAGTTGTTCAAAAACCTTGCCATGGCAATAAGCAAATTCTAAATTTATAAGTTTTCCCACAAGATAAATTATGTGAGATGATTGAAAATCTTAATGAAGGCTCAGCAAGGGAGGAAATCAAAGAAAAATCTGAACTGGTGCAGTTGCCTCATTCCTTAAGGTATGCATCTGTAGGCAATAATTTATGCTTTCCAATGATTATTTCTTCTTCTTTGATAGGTATGGAGGAGGACACGCTCAAGCAATTCAAAGATCATACTATAAAGTTTCATATTTTCAAGGAGATGGAGTTGTCCAATGAGAATAAGAATGACCTCAAGATGAATGGAGGAGTTTTCAAGAGAGCCCATAAACACAGTTGAAGAAGATAAATTAGAAGATGATGAATCAGTCAACTATGTTTATCAACTGGGAGCACCAAAATTCTACACAGCACTACCAAGTTTCAAAGAACCGGTGCACAGAAACGCTAAATTTCAATTCAATAATGGTTGAAAACATTGAAGCAAGAATTACATGATGCAAGTGATAGAATAATGGACCAAATCAAAGTGTTGCATCAAAGTCTTCATGAAGGGAAGCAAAGCACATGAAGCCAAAGCAAAATAATCATTACAAGGTGCTAAAAATAAAGGGTAAGCCAAAGCAGTTAAGTAAAAAAAAAATAGTGCAAGGAGGCAGCAGACAACGTCGCTTGTGCTAGACACTACCCCCCTCCCCTCCCCTTTTGTTTTTCCCACTCATGGCCAACCCTCTCCCTTTCTTTCTCCTCACCCAAACCACCCTCTTTTCCCCTTTTTTCTTCTCCACATTTCATCCCTTTCTTCCCCACTTCATTCCCCTTCAAATTCACCTCCTATCTTATTAATTCCTTCTCCCAAACACATCCACACTCTCCCATCTCTCTCATTACCACATCTCCACTCCAACCTTCTTCCTAAAGTCATCTTCCTAAGTGGGTCATTAAAGAGACTTGAGTTTTGAAGAATCCAAGGTGAAATCCACTCCTTTTTACTTTATGCATTCTTCTTACTCTACTTTTGTTAATTCTAAAGCAAGTTGATGGATTTATATGATGACAGGATGAGTTTTCATGTTGCACATGGAGTGTTTGATAAATTGCTTGAGAGAAGAGCATTTTGGTTTTAATGGTGGAATCCATTCTTTGTTACCTCATTATGCATTTCTTAATCTTTTAATATGATTTTCAAGGAAAGGAAATAGATTTTTGAGGTTACAAGATTGGTTTTTCAATTTGCATGATAGGTGTTTGATGAAATGTTTGAGATGATGTTGTGTTGATTTTCAAGATGGAATTTATGCTATGATGTATGTGGTTATATATGTTTCGAGTGGTGAGAAATGTGTGGGATTGTGACTTGAATTTTCCATATCTTGAAAGTGTTTAGAGTATGATCTACGAGGATTTATGTTGAACCCACTATGCCTATGCATATGCTTGGTTTTGAATCAATGAATATGGCATGTGGGAGGGAATTTCCAATTGAGCTCATAGTGTTTAATGGAATGTTTGGCTTCTACGTTGATTGAATTTTCATGCCTATTGCTTCATATTTGTTTATGAAATGTTATCATGTTTGAAAGATGCATTGAGATCATGTTGAATGAGATGCTTGCTAGGTCTTTGTTGTAATGTCTAAGGGAAAAGTTGCACTAAGAAGAAGCTTGCTGAGTATGCTTAAACATCTATGTGATTCTAGTATTGCAATGATGTGTTTTGGTGTGATTTGGGATTTGCTAACTTTTGCTTACTTATCATTTAAGCATCAAAGTGTCTTTGTTTTCATGGTTTGTCAATATGCCTCCATGAAGACCTACACCTTTTGGACCATCTAAGAGACGGAAGTTGGAGTTTGAGCCCATGTTTTTCAATGACAATGCAGAATAGCTATATGTCATCGCCATTGCAAATCACGAAGGGATACGCAAGAGAGGCATTGAAACAATGTGTCATGACATCTAGGACAACATCATCAGAAGGCAGTGGTAGAGATTTGTGGCTCAACCTGGGCCAGCTGTGATGTCTTTGGTGAGGAAATTCTATGCCAATGCTAGAGCGCAATATGTGGTGGATCCCAATGAAAGAAGAATTCTTGTGCAAGGGAAGATGGTTTCTTTTGATAGGTCTTCTATCAACCATTGTTTTGGATTGGAAGACATTAAAGCGGATGACTACACTGCATGGCTTGCACAAGGTCCTAATTATGATGCAGTCATTGCTCATTTGGCTAGAGGAGGTAGTGGATGGAAGGTGCAATTTGAGAGAGTAATCAGTTTTTGACGCAGTTAATTAAGAGCAATCCCAAGATAGAGCTTTTAACCATGTTTCTGATGTTACCAAAGATAAAGCTCTACTAAATTTTTCTATCATGACACTATTATCTATTGATGTGGGGAGGGTGATAGAGAACTCCATTATTTCTTGTCTGACTGGAAGGTTGACAAGCAGCCTTGGCCATCCTTCTCTAATTTGTCAACTATGCTTCATGGCGGGTGTTCATGTCAAACCACAAGAGGAAATCCAACCACCTTTCCTTTTCATAGATGATGCAATCATGGAACAATTGGAATGGACTAGTAGAGAAGGCGAAAGAATGGGGCATTCTTCCACTGCCCCAAGCTCTTCCCAGTAGAGATGATCAAGGCATTCCTAGAGCAGTACACCCACACTATCTAGTTTACAAGACAAAATAGACATGAGTGTTTCCAATGAGCACTGGCAGCAATGCTATCTATGTTTCAGAACTACAATTTTTTTCAAGATGTAGGCTCGGTTGTATTTTCCACTCCTCCATTTTTTCAGCCATTCTATCCACCAACTGATATTGATGAGTTAGATGCTTCCTCTGATGTGTAGTCTGACATGTTTTAGGGAAGTCCTTGGTTCTCTTATTTTATTTTTCAAATTGAGGACAATGTTTAGTTTAAGTGTGGGTGAGTAGTTGTGTGTTTTGTTTAGGTTTTATGATTTGTTTAAAGTTTGTGTTATGTTTAGAGTTTGGAGTTTTTAGTTTGAGTTTGAGTCTGTTTGAGTAGTTGAGTCTGTCGAGCTAGTTATTATGAGATTTACATTATGACTATCAGGATTTGCTTCCAAGAGCAAATTGGTGCCAATATGTGAAATTAATTAGGATATTTCTCTCTTATTTAATCACTAGCATGCTGAGTTTTTGATTGCCATTGCATATAATTTAGGAAGAAAGATAAGCATTCCTTATGATCTACTGATTCTTGTACAAAATTTTTCCTTCTTCATGACTGTGGAAAATTTTCATGAACATGATGTCATAATCATGCAAAGTGTATGCAAATTAGCTGACAATGGTGTGAACTCATTGACTTATTTTGATTACAACAAGCATGTTAGAACCTGTTTGAGTATCCCTCAAGGCAAAATCCTAGACAACATGTTTACTTGGAAGTGATTTTGGCATTCTTTGATCGGTTTGAGCCTTTTAAGCTAACATGGTACATTCATGTCACTAGTGTCTCCATTGAGCCTTATGAAAGAATGGCATATGAAAAGCATGTGAAAGACCACCATTCAAATTTTCTTTCTTTAGCCTCATTATCCAAACCTATTTATCCTGAAAATTTACCTATTAAGAGATATATTCTTTGCTCATGGTTGTTTGATAGGTATGAATGAAGCAAAATAAGATAAGTTTGGGGGTATTAAAAAGAAGTATGTCATGATAAAGAAAAAGAAAACAAGGGACAAAAGAAAAATAAGTGAAGTAAAGAATTATATTTTAATTGGGGGGATCACATTCCATAAACTCAAAAAAAAATTAAGTTTAGGGGTGTGGTAGTAATACAGCCCACAATTGGGGGGGATCACATCCTAATGAAATTGACAGAAAATAAGTTTGGAGGTGTGATAGTAATAAAGCCTATAATAATAAAAATAAAGTAGAGAAAACCAAAGCAAAAAGTTAAGAGGGTGAACATTCATGTGCAATTCAGTTATGATCTCTTACTTTGTGAATCATTACTTCTTTTCTTTGTTAGCCAAACCCAAGGCCCCATTACAAGCTTAACAAGACCTCTTGATGCAAGTGAATTAGTTGTTTACATTAGTAGAGAGGGATTATGAAAAGGAAGCTTATAATGTGTTTTGAAAAGGTCATTAGAATCATTAGTTTACACATTGTTAACTAAAAGTATGCATGGAGCATGAGATTGACATAGCACACACATCCACAATTTTTACTTCATGATAGGATTAATGAAGTATGAGTTTCACGTAATGATGTTGGAAGTGTTTTGAATAAATTTTGAATTATGTGTACATGTGTAATTTGTCTAGAATGTGTTTGATTACTTGAGAGAGAGAGAGGTTATTCTAATTGTTTCACTAGTTTGGTTACTAATGTTGCTTGAGGATAAGCAAGGATTTAAGTTTGGGGTATTTGATGAGTGAATTTCAGTTACTTATATTTTGTATTTTCAGGCTTAATTCATGCAATCTTTAAGTGGTTTAATGCCAATCTCACATATTTTTATTATGTGTTTAGGTTATTAGAAGAGTGGATTCAATGAGTGAAAGCAAGCAATTATGGAGCAATAAAGCAAGGATGGAAGGCACATAAAGTAGCAAAAGGACCGGAGCTAAAGTGGAGCAGAAGAGGCAACCGACGTAGTGACCAGCTTGCTTGCGCCACCAGTGCCAAGAGTGATCAAACCACAGAATTTGTAATTTTTTTAAATTATTTTATTTTACCAATTTTTTATGTTTTGGGGATTATTTTTAGTAGTTTTGGGGAGTCCTTTAGCAAGGAGACTAGGGTTTTTCTAAGGAGGGAATTGGAGAATTCCTTGAAGAGCAAAGAGAGGAGATTCAAAAGAGCAAAGGAGATTCAAGAAGATAATTTCCAATTTGATGTTCTTCATGAAGGGAGTATATTTTATTTTCTTCATGAACTAATTTTATCTTTCTAGGGTGAAGATGTAGCCCTTCTTGATGAACCTTGTTATTTGGATTGTTGATTATTGAATGCAATTCTATATTTTTA
This sequence comes from Pouteria campechiana, assembly GCA_036873735.1. Lineage (NCBI taxonomy): Eukaryota > Viridiplantae > Streptophyta > Magnoliopsida > Ericales > Sapotaceae > Pouteria > Pouteria campechiana. Next base: position 7,239 of record JAYJMB010002665.1, read on the forward strand.
TTCATGGGTTTTATTTTAATTTTTTGATTTGTGTGATAGCTTGATCACCAATTTCATAAATCTTATTGATTGTCTATGCATGGTTAAGGCACACACCTAATACATAACCATGAGCTTACTTGAATGAGAAGAGTAGAAGGTTAAGGCACACACCTAATGCACAACCATTCTACTTGGTTCCTAGTTCTTGATCATAATGGGTTTTCACCTCAATTATACTACACACCATAGGTAATTGGAATGAGTGAAAGTGCTTGATTTAAACTCGCACACCAAACAGTAATAATCATATCATAGAAGTAATAAACCCAAGCAAGCATTGAATCCAATGTCCAAATAGTAAGGAGAGTCATTAAGTGGTGAAATCTAAACTCTAAACCTTTGCCACTTAAGATTCATCCTATATTATTTTATAGTTCTAAATTTTTTATTATCTCTTTAGTTTATTATTATTATTATTTCAAACCAACAATCCATTCTTTTATAGTTAGTTTTAGGTCATAACTTAATTTGATTAAATCAATTTGCAATTATTTGTGGGATCGACCCTTGCTCACGCACACTGTACTGCTATACAATCATGTACTTGCGAGGTATTATAATTTGAACCACTTGTAATCCATAGACAAAGTACTTCATCTGAAGATACGGCCTACCAGTTCATAGCCGCCTTCCACTATCGCCTGTGCAGCAGTCACTTGGCACAACCACCTACCGTATCGCCTATGAGTGGACAGCAAGGTGGATGTGGGAGTTTTTGCAGACCTCTAACCATAGTCACTTGGAACAGCTGACTGCCATTTGCCTGGCGAACAGTCTCTTCATATAGCTGCCTGCCACTACTGCCTACTGACTTTTAAAGTTCAAAAATCTAAATGTTGCAGGCCTCAAAGTTGCTACCCACTCCTTCCTACAATCATATTTTTGAAGTTCTATTTAAAGGGAAGCTAAGGGATGATTCAAGTTAAAGAAGGGGATTGAGCTTGAAACCTTCCACAATTCTTTACATCGCTAGGTCAAAAGCTTTAAACTTCAAATATCATTCAAGAGTTTTATTTTTCTGTATCCATTCATGGCCTACTTCTTCAATGTATCCAAGGGAGATCTTGTGTGCAACAAAGAGTTACTCAAAGATCAAGTCTTCATAGAGATTATCAAGGAGCTTGAGAGATCTAAGTAACAAAGGTGAATCAACAAACAAAAAACCCATTCAAGTCCTCCAAGTGCTGCTAAGATCAAAGAGCTTCAACACCACCTCAACACTACATCAAGGGAATTCAAAATCATTATAATGTGCTTATTGTGTTATTATTCTATTCATGGTTTAACTATGTGTACTCCTCATCCAAGATAGAGGCATGTCATTGTGCACAAAAAATACCTATAAAGGTAGAGTTTCTAGTTAGCTCATAAAACCAGAGTTATGTCCCCTAGAGCTGGAATCCAGAAGAGTGCTGGGAGCACTAGTTATGCCCCCTAGAGCTAGAATCCAAAAGAGTGCTAGGAGCACTAGCTATGCCCATTGGAGATGGAATCTAGAAGAGTGTTGGGAGCACTCTGTTTATACCCCCTAGAGCAGTAATCTAGAAGAGTACTGGGAGCACTATGTTTATGCCCCCTAGAGCAGTAATCTAGAAGAGTACTGGGAGCACTGCTTGTTGTTCTACTATTGGCTATAGTGGAACCCAAGACACATGGTGTATGTATTCTTAGAAGAGTGGATATAGGGACAAGGTGCCCGAACCACTATAAAATATTTTAATTTATGTGTTTGATTACTTTACTATTTTTGCACTTTATTAATTTATTATTCATCTCATATTGCATAGCCTAGAAGCATGAAAAGAGGAAAATTGATTTCATAGGTGTTAAGCAATAATTTTTAAAGACCCAATTCACCCCTCCCCTCTTGGGTTAAGCCACCTTAAGGGAACCAATAAGTGGTATCAAAGCGGGCTAGAAAAACAATTCTAGAAATCTGCATGGCTAACCCAATAGTCTCATCCTCTATGTTCTTGAAAGAATATTCCACTACTAACCACCATACTTTAAGGTAATGAGCTTTACTTAGTGTAAGAGGAGTTTGGAAACATATCTTATCGCCACTAACCTTTAGTTGTGAAAATTATTATTTTTTTGTTAGCATAAGTGAGGATGAAGAGAGAAGCAAGGTAAAAGAACATCAAAGCTACATATATGCCCTACTATATGCTTTTTGCCCCATCATTTACCAGCATGTCTTTACTTATAAAAATGTAAGAGAAATGATAGACAAGTCAAAGACATCTTCTAAGGGGCAAATAAATTTGTGCTTAAAATTTACTAATTTCTTTATTGAGTTTGATCTGAGTGCAGGAAACAAAAGTGAAGAAAAGAAGAATTATTTAACTTCTTCAAGAGACAAATGGTTTCTTGACACTAGATGAAGAAGAATGTACTTTAAGGAGCTAGAGGCCAAGGTAAGTACAAGTATGATAATTCAAACTCTAAATTTCCTGTGCTCTTTATACTTAGTACACTTATTTATTAGCCTTTAATAGAGTTTTATTTGTGTATCTTAAAGTCTTGAATAATAGAAATTAAAACTATCAACATACAATACAAAGCTAAAACACAAAAGAAAAATCTTATAAAACATTAGAAATGAAGAAATTATGCACATTTAGACGTCTAATAATTTTTTTTTTGTATAAGCATATCAAAGACATAAATGAATTACAAGCTTAAAATAATGAGTGATCATAAAATAATAATAATAATGTCCAAACAATAAAAATTATCAAAATCTTCAAAAGAAACCAATTTTACATAGAAGATTTGATTTAGCCACAATGTCTTACATTACCTAACAAGTGTCATGAAATTTGTCTTTATATTTGATAAACTAGATCCTATAAAGATTAAAACTAACAAAATTCAAATGATATTATCCCAAAACTTAAATAGAAGAAAATACTTATAACCCAAATAATAAATGATTTATTTAAAACAATGAGGTTCATATCATCCTACTGAACAGTCAACTTTCTGTTCATACTACCCCTGCTAAAATGTAAAATTGCAATAATTGAACTGATACATAAAGTGTATATCTATTTGATTGTGCTAATGATGAAGAATTGCAAAATTTCTCTAAGAGTATATAGTTCGGATGACATGAGAAAAGATTTCAAACATATCAAGGAAGTCGTTGCAAGATACAAGAACAATATGGGTTCATCTGAATTTTTAGACAATCCAAATGAAAGCAAATGTAAAAATAGGCCTAAAGATGAAGTCAAATTCAAAAAACTGCAAGTGGACGCCTTTTCTAAAACTAACCTCAAACAAACTCAAAGACAAAGCAGAAGTTCATCTTAGTAAAATATAGAGTAATAGAGAGTCCGTCTGATATAAGTAAACTACAGACGAATAGGTTACTTCGTCTTGTATATGAGAAGCCATCTTTATCTGCACCTCCACAGTTCGTCTGTAATTAACTACAAACAAAAAGACTAAGTGACTTTGTTTGATGGATAACTGAACAAATTTTTTGTCAAAAGTCAACTTCAGACAAATTCAAAGACAAAGCAGAATCTTCATCCAAAATTTTAGACAATATGCAGAACAAGGAGTTTCATATCAAAGTAAAATCATATCAACATACTTCATCTGAAATCTAACCTTGGACAATCGAAAGTAGAAATGATTCCAAACAATAAGTGTTGAAATGAGCAACCAAGCTTGACAACTTCAATTATGTGCTCAAATTGCAAAATCTACAAGGAAGTGACAAAAGAGATAAGTTGTCCAACTTGATATATCTATTTGATAAATGGAATCTATGCTTTACTTGTTAATATCCATTGTATATCTTTGAAAAATGACTACTTGAATATGAACTTATGTTAATTCATTGTTTAAGTTAAATCATTCTAAAAATCTATGTGAATATATGAAACTGACTAATCATTGTTGTAAATGCAGTTCTAAGGCATAGTCAAACCTGTTTAGAGAACTTCACAGTTCAAGGTCTTGAATAGGAATTTCATTCCTAGTCATTCCTTCTACAAATTATCATTAAGGCTTGAACCTCTAAACAAATCAAGATAGTGAAATCGAATAAAAATTTAGAAAGTTTTTTCATATTATGCTTTATATTTATTATTCATGATGCATATCAAACATGTTTAAGTGTGCTTAAAATTGAAATTATTCATTGCCTTAAAAATTCTTGACATAATTGAAATAAAATGTCTTGAATAGAAATAATGATGTTTGTGATGTCTAAATGACTTGTTTAAATTGTGCCAAGTATGATAATGTTGATATTGTTGTTATAAATGCATGATTTCAATGACAAACAAAACTTGATTAAAGATTATGTACTAATGGTTATTGCCAAGATTTTAGCATGCGTAATCAAGTTGCAGGTCTTAAAAAAAAGGAACACAGAAAATATATTCCATGGCAACAAGGCTTGGGCAAACAAAGAAGCAAAAGATGAAGTATCACTAATAGACAAAGCACAAATGAAAAGGATTCAACTTTTTCCATTTGTCAATCAAAGTGGAAAATTATATCTAACGAATGCAAAATAATATGCATACAATAGATGTCCACAGTTAAGCCAATGGTCATCTGATGTGAACAGAAAAAAGAGTGAAGATCTTCCAGCAAAGTAATGAAAGGATCATGTGGCAGAGCAAGGACTTTGTCCATCATATGTGAGTAAATAATCGTCTACTATCAACTAACAAAGTAAAAAAGTAAGGATCATATGGCAAAAGCAAAACTCCATCTATCACAATTAAGCCAATGATTGTCTACTATCAACAGACAAAGTGGAGAAATGAAAACTATATGCCAGAGCAAAAAGTTTATCTGGTGGAGCAACAAAGTTTTATCTATTCAAAAATAAACACAATAGATAATCCAACAAATAAAGCCGTAAAGAAAATCTGTCTATGCCTTGAATCTTAGTCTGTCACTTATAACAGACAACCCATCAGACAAAGCAATGAAGGAAATCAGTTTGCACTCCAACACTCCATCTGTTACTTACAACAGACAACTCAACAAACGAAGTGCTAAAAAAATGAGATATTTGTGCTTCTACAATTCAATGGACAAAGCAATGGAAAGGATGATTCATCTGCTAGCAACAAAAAGGGAGGTTCATCTGCTACTTATGAAAGACAAACCAGAAGATGAAGAAATTTTGACTTATGAATAGCTGGAGAGGGATTTCGTCTATCATAAGTAAAAGATAAGCAATGGTCAAGATGAATCATTGATCTCTGCTCAGCATTAATAACATTCTTTCCATATTGATTAGAAAAAGTTAGCCATTATAGCAAACCTCAAATAGAGCTTATTAAGAAACCAGAAATCATCTTCTCTAAAGATGGCGCTGCAGGCATTTCAACATATGAAGATCAAGTAGAAGTCAGAGAATTCAAAATATGTCCATCAGAATATCTTCTGTCATTAACGGAGCTCACCTACCACCAATGACTAGACTTCAAAGCGGCTATAAATGAAGCATCATTAGAGTAGGAGCAATGAACCAAGTATTGAGAAAATTATTCAAAACTTTTTGAGAGCGTTTACTAATCTGAGCTAAACCTTTTGTAATCCTTCAAGAGTCAAGAGCCTTGCATTCAAAACATTCCTCAACTTTTTTTGAAGGCTCTCAACTACCTTTGGGAAGATCATTTATTTCTGCACTCAATTTTCATAAACCTTCTCCTATGCTTATTGAGAAATTCTTATGCTTACACTCCTAATATTCATTTCTTATAAAGTTCCTTGAGCTAGTGGTTAAGACTAGACTCAAGAAGAGCTATGACTGTCTGAGTATAGACAAGAGCTATTTATTCATATCCTCCTAGAGCTGGAATCTAGAAAAGTGCTAGGAGCACTGTGAATATGCCCTTTAGAGGTAGAATCTAGAAGAGTGCTGAGAGCATTATTTATACCTCCTAGAGGTGGAATCTAGAAGAATGTTGGGATTCCTATTATATTTTTATTGTAGGGAATAGTGGAACCCAAGATACTAAGAGAAAAGTACTCTTGAAAGAGTGGAGTAGAGTGTTTACTCGGATCACTGTAAAAATCATTGTGTCTTATTTATTTATGCCTTTGTTGATTGAGTGATTGACTACTAGAAGGATGATTAATCCTAAAGGGGTTGAGAAATAATTTTAAGTATCCAATTCATCCCTCCCCTCTTGGATTTTTGTCTTACCTTTGGGACTAACAAGTGGTATCAAAGTAGACTACATAAACACTTGTAGTGATCTAATGGCAAAACCATCATCCTCATTATAAATATTCACCAAGGGGTAATCATCTACCTGACCACCGTATTTGATTGAACTAACTTCGTTTACTAGAAGTTAAGTGTAAAGTAATTCATTATAGCTAATGATATAGAGTCTAGGAAGGCTATTAAAGTTGGAATCACTCTTCTCACTACTAAAGTAGATGCATAGATCAAAGAGGAAGCCACCTTAGTGCAAAATAATGCAAAGGCTATGAATTCGTTTTTCTATGGACTATATTCATTTGAGTTTGATAGAGTATCCTCTTGCACTACTACAAAAAGTATTTGGGATAAATTAGTGTCTATTTATGAAGGATCCTCACAAGTCAAGGGAACTAGAAGAAATATGTTAATAGGATAACTAGAGAACTTTAGGATGAAAGAAGGAGAAAGTATTTCTGAAATATATGCTCATTTTTCTAAGGTTACTAACACCTTGAAAGGTTTGAAAAAAGAAGTCACAAACTCTAAATAAGTGATGAAGATATTAAGAGCGCTACCAGATTCATGGAACCAAAAGATCACAGTAATAGAGTAAGTAAAGGACCTGAATACTCTTCTGGTGGATGATTTTATTAGGTCATTAATGTCACATGAGCTGATCAAGGAGAAAAGGGAGGAGCTAACAAAGCCAAAGAAAAGTATTACTCTAAAAGTGACCAAAGAGAGCAGTAGTGATCTGGCATAACAATCTGAAGATGATATGGCCATGTTGGCTAGAAACTTTGAAAGAAGCAGCCGGAGTAACACCACAAAGAGATAGCCTAGACAATAAAAGAAAATGGCTAAAAGAAAGAAGAATCTCCCTCCATGCTATAGATATGGAGGGATCAGACACATGTCTCTTGAGTGTCCTAATGAGGACAAAATAAATATGAACAAGAAAGATGATATAAAAGAAAAGAAACACTTTAAGAAGTCTTCAAGAAACCAAGCCAGATGAATGTATGTGAATGATGAAGAATCATCAGGGACTAGCTCGAGTAAGAAAGGTGATAATAAAGTTATACACCTCACAAGAATATTTTGCGTGGCCCAGATGAAGAACGAACCAACAGATAAAATCACCATCAAGAAGCAATGCACAATGGAGCTAGAGATAGAGGTAAACTCCTACTACTCATATAATTCTGACTCTTGAAGCTCAAATAGCACTTGTGTCAAATGCAAAAAATTTGATGAGTTACAACAATCATACAACTCTCTCTTCAGTGAGTTTGAATCACTTAGCAAGAAACTTACTCAAAAGAAAAGACACTTTGATGCAATTGTAACAGTAAATTTTATTCTTAGGAAAAGAAATCTATCTCTACAAAAGGTGGTTGGAGATCCGAAGAAAGAGATAGAAATATTAAAACATATGTTGATTAAATTCTCCAATCTAGGAGAGTTTACGACCAAGTTTATAAGAATGACGATGAGAATGCAAAATATCATATTTTATTCCCTTAATACTTAATATTTTACACCTATTTG
>JAYJMB010002667.1:0-15014 GCA_036873735.1 Pouteria campechiana
TGTATGAGTTATTGGTGAGCTCTAAAAAATCAACAAGTTTGCTGGTGATCGTCAAAACCAATGAGTTTCTTGGTGAGCTCGTGAAACTAGAAGAGTGTTGGGAATACTATATTTATCCCCTCTGGAGCTAGAATCTAGAAGAGTATTAGGAACACTATCTATGCCCTGTAGAGCTAGAATCTAGAAGAGTGCTGGGAGTACTAGTGTACTTCTAGTACATAGGATTTAGTAGAACTCAAGGCATAATGAGTTTGTGCCCTTAGAAGAGTGGATGTAGGGACAGGGTTCCTGAACAACTATAAAAACTATGTTGTTTGTGTATGTGTTTGTTCACCTATTTTGTTCTTCATTAAGCATAACATTATCACTCACATTATTGTGCACACATGATAACCTACCTGAAACAAGAATGGCTAAGAGAAGTTAAATTTGGAAGTAAAGCAATCACAATGATCAAACAAACTGATATAGAATATACATGTGTGCTAAATCACTACTTCTCCTTATCGTATTAATTTTTATTTGGCCATAATTTTTTTAAGCTCAATTCACTCCTTCCCTCTTGAGCTATCATTTACATGGGACCAGCAAGTGGTATCATAGCAAGCTTTGCAAGTTAATTTTAACCACTATAAATTAACTTGGTAAGAGATTCCCATAGCAAAATCATTCCATAACATTCTTACTTAGTATCAAGTTAGTTACAAACTTGTAACACTTAGGGTATTAAATTTTGGGCCTTAGCATTATTACAATTAAAATGAAATGAAACATAAAGTTGTATTTTATGAGATGAAGTAATTGGACATTACTCAGAGTTATATGAAGATGAAGTTTGAATTTTTAGGATTCAAAAGGAGGTTTAAAAATGTATTTTAATGTTTGAATATATGGAAAAAATGTTATGAATTAAATATATGAACAAAATATGGTAAAAAGTGGAGAAAAAGAGCAAATAAGCAACTAGTGGAACTAGCATCGGCGGCGCTGGATGTTGGCATGGGCGGCGCCAAACCATCTTAAGGGTGGAGGCGGCAAGTAGATAGGTCTGGCACTAGCAGTGTTGGTGCTAGATAAATGCGGCCGATTGCTCCATTTTCACCCATTCCATTTCATTTCTTCTACATTCTATTTTCCCTTCATCCTCATCCCCAAACCCTTGATCCCAGACCCCATTTGGCTTGATTTTTTTGGGGACATATAAGTTTAAAAGTTCAATCCATCATTCATGAATAAAAAAACCTGAAAAACCCATTATGAGAATGGAGGAAGAAGATAGGTTCTCGAGTTTTGTAGAACTTAGGAGGAATTCATAAAGATTTGAAGGTGAATTCTTGCTTGGAGATGGAAGACACATATTGATTTGAGGTAAGTTTATTTGCTTCCACTCAATTTGGTGTATTTACCTTGCTAACATTTGGAACCCATTTCATAAATGATGAAATGGTGTGATTTACATGGGTTTTATGTTAAATTGATAAGGAATTTAATCAATATATGAATTTTAACATGTTGGGCATGATTTAGGACATAAAAAATTCATTATTTGGTATGATTAGGGTTCTATAAATAATAATTTTGGGGAAGATGAACAAGAAAATTTGAGAAATTTCATAAATTGTATATTATTCATGGGGAAAACAAGTAAAGCATGCTTCATAATGATTTTGGCATGATCTAGAACTAGAAAATCATAATTATGCATTAACCCTATTAGTGAACAGTAATCTAAAGAAGAATGTGTATGAAACTATATAAATTAATAAGGGGATTTAATTAAATTCTTGATGATGATGATTATGGCATGATTTCAAGTTGACTAAATATAATTATGCATGAAGTATTATTGTGAATAGTTACTTGACAATATTAAATGTGAAGGTTTTTGCATAAAAATGTAATTTTGTTTGATTCAATTGAGTTATAAGCATGATTAGCATTATATTAGGACAATTTTGATCTTGAAAATGCTATAGATTCATAATATATAATTGGAAGTGAAAACCCCTAATCCCATGTTATAGAGTAAATTGCAATTGATGAATGCTTGTAAGGCAAGAATCATTTGTATATTGAATTATTAAGTAAGTGCATAAAGATGGGTATGGATCTCTTTAATTATCTATATTGAATTATTAGAAAGTAAATGATACTTATAACTTACATGATCAAATGTTTCTATGAGTAAGGTTATATGAATAACTAGAGATGAAGCAACTTGAAAATGATTATGAGAGGATTATTAATACAATGTATGGAATACATGATTTATGTGCCTAAGGAAATAATTAACAATGAATGAAGGTTTGATAACTTTGTATCACCAATGATGCATAAAAGAGGAATCTATTGGCTTGATATGAATTGTCCAAGTTGTATTGTAAATAATTGGGATTATTGTCCTATATGGAATGATTTGAGAATGATGAAAAGGAATGGAGCTGGGAGAGTGAATAATAATTCACTCAAGGTAAGTAGGCCCCCTTTTTGATTAAATGCTTGTGAATTTGTCCAATTGGTTGTATCCGGACTTGTATATTATTCTTGGGGATAGTGGATATCCCATTTGTTCTGGATACATAAGTTTAGGTTCTATGATAGTTTATGGTTAATATTTATAAGAATTTAGTGAAGCTTGAGAATTAAGGATAGTGAATATTCTTTGAATGGAAGTTATTAGTGTTTAGTTTATGATGAGGTTCATAATGTGAATTGAATGAGTATCTTATGATACTTAGTCTTGTGTATAAATGTCTATTTGTTGGGGATAAAAGAATATCCCAAGTTTATAATGACTCGTATGTTTCATAAGGTTTCATGTGAATGCCTAATTGAGGGGAATAGAAAATATCCCCTAATTTGGTTTAGGAATGAATGTGATATTATACTATGGTGAATGATCTCATATAATTATGGTACTGAGAAATTGTGGTATGGAATGAAAAGAATTATGTATTATATTTGAATGTTGGGAATGATTGTAAATATTATGATTGTGATAAAGATTGTAATAATCTTATGTTCATAAGTGTTGATTATTATTTTCCCTTCTAGAATTTATCTTACTCTATCTAGGGTCATTGATGTACATTGTATATATCTCACATTAATGAAATTATTTTTGGACAAGTTTTTGGTTATCAACACTTACAATGTTGAATATTCATTTCCCTTCTAGAATTTAACATTTTAATTATGAAAAAAATGGGGAGAAATATAATGCAATGAGTGAATAGAACAACATAGAGTAAAAATTAATTATGGTACTTACTCAGGGGGAGCCAAGCCACATAAGCTAAAACTTAAAATAGCACACTAAGCTATGCTTTGAGAAGTTAAACAAGCAAACTGTGCACTAAGTTAGGGGGAGCCATAATATATTTATCCATGCATAAAATTCTTGTGCATTTATAACTTTACTCTCTCTGAAAGGTATTTCACTCAAATGTTTTGTCATCATCAAAAAGGGAAAAATGTTGAACTAAGTAGTGCATATGGCAAACAACCAAGTTTTGATGATGAGCAATAACATATGAGTGAACTTATGTGGTACAAACTATCATGTTCCCAAGCATTGTAGAAATAGATATGAGAATACAAGAAAATAACTGAAATGGAGTGGACAGTGCACATAATAAATGCATTAACAAGGATTATCCATGAACAAAAAAGAAGACAAGAATGCTTAGAAAGAATGACACTGAAACTTTGAAAAAAAGCCATCAAGTAAATCTATAGCCATGAGTTCAAGCCTCAACAAGTGATCAAGCAAATTGTCTACAAATAAAGTTAGTGTCAAACGGCATCTACCTTAGGAAGATTCAAATAAATCATTCCATAGACAAGTCAAAAAAATTGCTTATAATCAACACTTGTCCGCAACAAATAGATGAATTCAGTTTCCTGAATCAAGAGATGAAATGGAGCTGAAATCAGACAAATGAAAAAGCATACTCAAGCATTTGTCTCTCATATAATGCTCATCTGAAAACTAAAGAGGCCAAAGAACCTATCTGCAATCTTTGTAAAAAATATAGAAGATGAAATAGGAGTGGCGCAGCAGCTAGAAAAGAATAACCTTATCAGTCATCTTCATTCGCAAGGGTAGTTTGCCATTTGCAAACCATCAAACAACCACTAAATAAAGCAAGTCGACTATGCCTCAATGAGTCGTTTGTTACTTCTAACAAATAACCCATCATATGAATGACTAAAAGGAGAATTCGTCTGCATGCCATGACTTTGTCTATTACTTATGATAGAAAAACTATCAGATGAACCATTCGGAAGACTATGTCTATGGCTTGCAACTTCATCTGCTGATTTTAACAGACAAACAATAGAGAAAGTCATTTTGTCTATCAGGGAAGGAGCCTTGTCTACCAAGAAGAATCGTCTACTACTTACAATAGATAAAGCCACTTTGTTTGATGAAAAGAAGACTTCATCTAGTGAAAGTCACTTCATCTGCTGTGAAGAAGCTTTGTCTGTACCACAAAGATTGTCTACCACTTACAACAGACAAAGCTACTTTGCTTAAATGAAAGAAACTTTGTCTGCAAAGAGAACATCATCTAATAAGCAAAAAAGAAGAAAAACTTCATCTACACCTCTACAATTCATCTATTAATAATAACAGACAAACCAGAAGATGAAATATAATATTGCAATGGTCTTTGATAGAAGTGGAAAGATGAATTTGTCTATTATGTGGATCTACTCAGAGTAACTTTGTCTATTACTTATAAGAAACAAATCCAAGACATGATCTGACAAAGTTCTGAGATAAAATATGAAATGTCATGAATAGTAGAAGCCACCTATACTAGACATCATTGATTACACTCTCCAATCAGAATCTTATTCGACGAAGATTTTATTAAGGAGATTGTACAAATCAAGCTAAGTGAAAATGGAAAGAAATTCAATGGCTACTTTCTGATAAAGGTTGCAACTTTCATAGGCCATGTCCCTTAAGGCTTAATGGGTGTCTTTCCAAAAGAATGAAAGAGTTAGTCAAGTAGAAAATTCTTTATTCCACATTTGCTAAAACCAAAAAAGCTTCTTCTTCAAGAACAAAGTTGCAAGCTTTCTAGCTACAAATGAGTTTCTCAAGAAGACAACTTTTTAATGGGAGAAACAGAATGGTCTTCAACATTCAAAGGAAAGCCAACTACCTCCAATTGGCAAAAATTTCTAAAGCAATAAAAAGGTAGTGCAGTGTCAATGAAGAAGGTTGAGAAAGCTAACAGAAAAATCAGAATAGAGTTTAATCAAGTAACATCTCTCAATCAGACTACACTTCCTCATAGATCTCCACTGAGCTGATAGACAATGAGCCTAAGAATTCTATCTTAATCATACATCCAGAGCATTGATATCTAATGATCTTTAACAAGATATTATTTTATATATTAGCCTAATCTTTGTACAAATTAGCCTAAAAAAGGAGGCAATGTAATATGCGAAAAGAGTTGTCAATTAACTATGTGAGTTGGTTGAGAGCCAAAGAAAATCACATTGTATGAGTTATTTGTGAGCCATAGAAAATTAACAATTTTACTGGTGATCTTCAAAACCAATGAGTTCCCTCTAGAGCTGGAATCTAGAAGAGTATTGAAAACACTATGTTTATGCCCCCTGAAGCTAAAATCAAAAAGAGTGTTGTGAACACTGTCTATGCCCCCTAGAGTTAGAATCTAGAAGAGTGCTAGGAGCAATAGTGTACTTTCATTATATGGGATATAGTAGAACCTAAGGCACAATGAGTTTTTACCCATGGAAGAGTGGATGTAAGAATAGGGTTCCTGAACCACTATAAAAATTATGTTGTTTGTGTGTGTGTTTGCTCACCTATTTTGTTCTTCATTAAGCATAACATTATCACTCACATTATCATGCACACACCATAACCTTACCTGAAACAAGAATGGCTAAGAAAAGTTAAATTTGGAAGTAAAGTAGTCACAATGATCAAACAAATAGATATAGAGAATACATGTGTACTGCATCACTACTTCTCCTTAGTACATTAATTTTTATTTAGCTATAAATTTTATAAGCTCAATTCACCCCTCCCCTCTTGAGCTATCATTTACATGGGACCAACAAAGTTAACTTCTCAATCGTTGTATTCAAATTTTTCTTAGTAGAAGCTAACTCTTCTTAGAGCACTATTGAGGGCCCATGAGGCCAATTGGGAGAGAACCGGCTCTTCAGTGGCTTTGATATTGGCCTAATCCCTTAATGTATCCAGGGCCCTTCCCCATGATCTTATGATAGACATCATCTCTTATCATAGGTGATTCTACAAACTCTGAACTAGCCTGTAGGTCCACCATTTTCCTCTACACATAAATGAAGAAGCATCATTTGTCATAAAATAGGATAGACAGGAAAGAAGGAAATATAAATAAAGAAATGAAGAGTTGATTGTACTCATATATGCATCCTCTACCTCCGGAGCTATAAATTTACCATTCAACTTACGTGTATGGTTCTCTCTAAGTTTAATCCGATCAATTGTGCCATCGGAATCTTCATTCTTCGACTCCACGGAAGCCAAATATGTTATATGCATGAAACATAATGTCTTATCAATAAATGTTAGTAAGTATGTGTAAAAGTGATAATTGAAATACTATCTATTTAACAACGTACCACTTGCATTTTTGCTTGTGAATGTCCCCTCTAATGAAGGGAAGTCTTGTGTCTCTAATTCATTAGCAATATGATATGGACTGGCATAAATTGGTAACTAGGGGCCTTGTGGGCATGCAAACTCTTGTGTCTCAACTGAAGACTATGCTGCTAGCCTTGAGGAATCCACACTAAAAGAGGGGACATGGTGTCCCTGTCCTCTGAAAAGAGTGCTTGGAGTACATATGGGTTGTAGGGCACCTGGTGGAGGCATGAACTCTTGTGTCTCATCGGCTGTATCAGTTGTGAGGTGGGTAAGCCTTGAAAAATGACCCTATCCTCTACTATGCCCAAGTACCATTGTATCATACATAAAAATAAAGGAATGACATTTGTTAGAATATAACTAATATGAAATCTTGAATAGATAGATATTTATGAAATATAGTTATGCTATTATATGAATAGATATAGTTGGAATCATTCATGTAAGTTAACTTAACATGCAGTGGTTAATATCACTATCATGAAGTCGAGAGATATCATATAATAAGAATGATAAATATAATCATAAGTGCATTTGTATTTCCATACAATGGGCAAGTGGCGCCCACGGTATCACACATATCACCCGCTCCGTGATCAAAATTCACAGTTACCTCACTAAGGTGCTAAATGTACATAAGGCTGTAGATGACTTATGCTTTATTCTAAGCATAATATGTTGATATCTCAGTCAAGGTCTTTAGATTCAGTATTAGAGGGGACTAAATCGTCAGTAACATCCCTTTGGAGATCAGTAATCCCATCCTGAGTGTGAGATATAGATAATAGTCTCATTGAGTTCATCAAGGTGTGACTCTCTATTTAGATAGGTAATCTCTTGTTCACTTGAAATCCCGATGCGGTTATTCATGGAAATCTCTTCATGGTTAACATCATGTTATAGAATATTCTAGATGTGTCGATGGATGCAATGCTAAACTACTTATCACTGTGTTCCCATCTTTGTGCCATTCAAGTAAAATAGTTGATTAACTTGGGATGCAAGCACAAATAGCAGATTATGATATCAAAACTGACTGACATTAACACTTGTGCAGTGAGGCTCTACTTTGATTCCTAATTTTCTACCTCTATTAAATCATTCATATTTGAATAACACAACTCTGCACCCAAGTATATATGGTAACTAGATAACACTCTGTAGATGACCACAAAAATAATTTTCTAGGGTGGAAGGATCTCCAAGCACAAGAATACCATGATTTTAGGTCCTATGATGCCTGTCGCACTCCATTGTACAAAATCTAACTCCATCCACTATACATCTCGGGTATGTCATTGATTGTTCCATCAGAGGAGCATTTCCTAAGGACCATATTTCCTCGCTTAGTAGATTTGAATTTTGGTGATATAATTAGTTTATCTGTGAAATATACCATAATGTTAGGATCACTCAAATTAGCGATGAAAAATAGAATCTAAAGAGAAATGTTTTGCGTACTCGCTTTTAAAACTAATCTGGAAATTACTCTTCTTGTATTCTTTATATATCTATTTCGCCATTGTTCTCAAGCTCCTCATCATGTTCACTGCATTCCGGAGGATTGGAAGATACATGTGAATAAATAGTCCAATTCTGAAGTGAATGTTTGCATATCTATAATGACCATGATTGAAAAGGTAAAGGCACTTAACATACTCTTGTATTTGACCGTAGTTATTCAATATGTACCACTGCACCTTACATGCATCTTGTTGTGACATTTGTTGACATCTCCTCTTAGGCCCAAATGGTCATGCCCTCTATACAAATACTGATAACGATCCTTTTTGAGCTTTATAATGATAATCCACATTGTGCTCGACCCGATTAAATATGGTTTTCATGTCTCTAAGATACATTTATAGATATGTAATGCATTCCTTAAACTTATAAATCTCCACAATGGAACCTTCAGAATGAGCTTTGTTACACACATTTGCTTTAAGGATACCAAGGAACCTAAGAATGGGGAGTAAATATATTGCTTTTTTATATGAATAAGATGATGTTTAATTATGATAGGGAAAGTACCTCTCAATTGGGAACATCCATTTGTACTACACGGGTCCCACGAGTATAGCTTCTCTTAGAAGATGAACACACAAGTGGATCATGACATCGAAGAAGGCTAATGGAAAAATTCTCTCTAATTTGAAGAGAATTGTGACTATGTTGTTGGAGAGCTGCAGTAGAAAACTTTTCCTTAACGTCTTTGAGTAGAGTTCCTTGAAGAAGTTACTAAGCTCAGAGATCACATTATAGATGTCACTCTGCAAGAATCCTCACATCTCAACCGAAAGGACAAGTTGCAACATTATATAGCTGTAATGAGTCTTGAGGCCATGTATTATGGCCTTGTTAACATTCACACATTTGCATAAGTTAGCACCATATCCATCCAGATACTTTAAATCCTAAGGAAATCATAGAAGCACTTTCGAGAAGTAAGGATAATGTATAACATGCAACAAGTTTGACTTAGTGCACATCTTCCTTGCTAAGGTGCAATTATTTTCTAATACCCAACTTTTCCAAATCTTGATGCGCATTATAAGTATCCTTCAATTTCTTTTCAATGTTGAGCAATGTCCCCAAAACATTATCATAAACATTTTTTAACAAATGCATTACATCAAGATTATGACAATGGAGAAGATTGGACCAATATGGAAGTTCCCAGAAGATACTTTTCTTAGTATATTTTAACTCTCCCTTGCCACTTTTTCTTTTCATTAGTGTGGATGGGTGCTTTCCAGGTACTTTAGTTGGCAGAAGTTACAATTGTTGTGGAAGTTCCATTCTAGATAATTCACTTGGCATACTTCGGGAATCTATTAGACCATTAAAATCTCTTTTGTTCTTTCGTCATAAGTGGCCAGAAGGTAAAAACTTCTAGTGTCCCATGAAGCATATTTTAGATATGTATCTCTCTGAACTAGCTCCTTTATTATAGCGCAAACATGTAAGATAACCATGGGTTGACCACCCCGATAGATTTTCATATGCAAGGAAGTCGTTGATGATCCATAGTACTGTAGCATTCATCACAAACTATTGTCCAAATGATGCATCATACATCTGGAACCCCTAATCCCATAGTGTCAACAACTCATCAATTAGTAGTTGTAAGTAAACATCAATATCTACACCAATAGTCATTGGACCTTGAATTAATAGAGTCATCATACTAAATTGCTCCTTCATATATTTCCATGGGGGGAGGTTGTATGACACTAAGATGACTGGCCATGTACTGTGAGTTGTTCCCATGTTACCAAAGGGATTGAAAGCATTGCTGGCTAACCCTAGTTTGATATTTGTGATCAGTTGCGAATTTCAGATATTATCCATCGAACTCCTTCCATGCTGAGTTAGTAGGGTGTCACATTACTCTTGAGTCATCAACTCACCTCTCTTTATGCCATACCATATCTGGTAATGTTTTCTTGGACTAGAACAATCCTTGTAGTCTGGGAATGAGAGGAAAATAACGTAGACCTTGTGTGGATCTTCTTTTTAATGCTCACCTCTAGGTCTTTCCAATGCAAAGTCCCACAGGTTGGACAATTTTGGTGATTGGCTATCCATGTCTGAATAGAATGGAATCATACTCATAGGCATGGATTGACGTATATCCCAATCTCAGGTCCTTCAACATCTTATTTGTGTGGGGATTATTGTATGATTTTGATGATACCAAAACTTTTCTTAAGACTTGATTTATGCTAATGATTCTTCTAGTATAGTAAAGCTTGAAATGTAGAAAGATATGCTTGAAATATGAATAACTGATTAGGATATCATTTACACAAGCATGTTCAGCTTGATAAAAGTCTAAATATTTTTGAAATGAAAAAGAATGAGTGCTTAGATAATTTTATGAAAATAAATCATGATTCAAATTACATATCCATGCTTTATAACTTATGTAAATTTCATATGGATAATTATATTATGAATTACAATGGAAAATGAAAAATGTCAAGTTAATGATGTGGCAAAAGTGCAAAAATTTTCAAGTGCAAGTGTGTTGCTATAGTAATTTTGAAATGCTATAATATTGCTATAGTGGAAGACGAATTTTGTCTACAACAAAGCAATAGATGAATTGCTATAGTGATTTGCTATAGTAACCTGCTACAATGCTAACAAAAAAACTTATTCGTCTGATATTTACTTTAGACAAATTAACAAACAAAGCACCGCTACAATGATCTGGTATAGTAACGTTTTGCTATAGTGCCCATAAACAAACTTATTCGTCTGATAATTACTTCAGACAAAGTGATGCTACAGTGATCTGCTATAGTAATCTTCTACAATGTTTGATACAGTACCCATGGACAAATTTTTTAAGCAGGAAGATTCATCTGATACTTACTTCAGACAAATCAACAGACAAAATGGTACTAGAGTGCTCTGCTACTGGTGTGCTGTCGTAGGCAACCAAATTTAGAACCTTACACCAATTAAATTACTTATAGTGCTATGAATAAGGGTTGATCCCACGAGGAGTATTTAGCTTAATTTTATGTAAAGCGAATAAGAAAGGGGGGTTTTGAATGTAATGAAGAAAGTTTATAAAAGAAATCTATCAGAGAAGAAAACCTTGGTTCAAGTCAACATCCACCATCAAAATCTCAGAGCTGGTCATTGATGCAATTATAAATCAATCCATACTTTAAATATTCACCATTGAAATTATTTTTCCTATCTCTCCTTCAACATAGTTAATTAGAAATCAACATTCTAATTAACCCTAAACCAAACAACCCAAGACTAGTGCTAACGGTTTAATCTAATAGCAACATTAAGAATTATAGAGATTGGTAGTGCTAAACAAAACAAGCACAGGCGGTTGCATTTAATTTAGTCAAATATTCTTTCTAAGATTTAAAACTGCAATAACAATAAATTATTAAACCCTAGTTGCTTCATAGATTAGAAGGATCAAACAATTATAGATTTTATATGTAATCTAGCAATAGATTACAATGAATAATAAACTAGCAAGCCTCCGAGCAATTAAGCATAATAATCATAATCATGAACAAAGAAGAATATTCAATAGTCAAAGTATAAATTGAGCAATTAAGTCAAATTAGATCACACAGTATGTTGATTTTGTAGCTTTTGTTTTCTTAAACCAAGAATAAAAGTTTAGCCATGTAGGGCCATGATGTAAACTTAAAGAATAGAAAAGAAAAGAGAGAGGAAGAACTTTGTCAAAAACTTGCTTTGATGTCTCTGAGTTTCTGCCTCTTTTCTATTAGTCCCTTATGCAATGGTAGCTTAAGAGGAGAAGGGGGGCGATATTAAATGCTTATGATGCTGAAATAATAAATAAAACAAATTCCACAATAAAGAACATAAAATTTTTATAGTGGCTTAGACCTTCTTAAGCTCCTACTCCACTTCTCTGAGTCAGTCTTCTCTACTGAGCTTAGGTTCCACTAATACCTTGATCAACCTGATCAAATGCATGTTAGTTTTACAATAAGCTCACCAACTAACTTACTGGTTTTCCAAGCTAACTAGAAACTTTCACAACCTTTTGGTTTTCCAAAGCTTACCAACAGACTTACACCCTTTTAGCAAGTTTCCTACTTGCTTATCTCTATACATAAACACCAATCACTCTACTTGTATTGCCAAACACTAAAATAAAGTATACAGATTAATGCCTCTTACTTAGGTAGATTTGTATATAAATTTAAAATTCTAAGTGAAAGATTAAATAGTAAGAGTAAAAGATTCAAACTACTTAATCGAGTAGAGATTTGAACTTTGATAGCTCTGACTAAGTTGTATCCATTAGAGTTGAACTTTTGGAAGAAGATTCTAAATGCTCTTCGTGTGATCAGCAAACTTCAAAAAATATTCAATCGGGTTATTTTCTTCTGCTTATGAATCTCTCTTTTATAGGTTGAGCAAGATTTTTCCATTGCTGATCTTGGCAAACATTCAAACATTCAAAGATATTTTTCTTTACCTTATCTTTTATCTGATATCTAACTTTGCTGCCTTTTGGTATCGATCTATTACTTCTATCGCTAACTTTACCAAACATTCACTTTTTGTATCAAATGTTCTGAAGAGATGAGTGAACATATCATGTCTTGACTAATTTTGGATAATTTGAATTATTTCTTCAAATTTTCCAAAGTGATAATAATCCTTCTTAGTTGTATTAGTCGCTTGTTGAGAGAAGTTTAGATTTTCTAAACCTATATTGCCTTCAAAAAGTAACTAGAAGCCTTGGTCAAACATCTTTAAAGCTTAATTAAATCTCTGAAGCATGGTTTAACATCTTCGAAGCATGATCATTGTTTCCAAAGATTGTCTGAATTCTTTCAAAAATGTGACTTTAGGTTCTTTGATGCATGCCTATTTATTCCAAAGCATAACTAATTATCTTCCAAGCTTGTCATGTTATTTCCAAAGTGTACAAAGATAACTTTGAGACTTTCATGACTTCTTCGAAGCTCTTCAACTTTTTCCAAAGCATGCTGTGACTTGTCTGAAGTATTTAAATTTTCTTTGAAGTGCATTAATACTTGTGAAGACTTTGATGCTTGTCTGAATATTTTTGAGCCATATCATGTCAATTTCCAAAGCTTCAACTGTCTTCTCTGAAGTTCATTAAGACGTGTTTGAAGCAATGCAATTTTCTCCAACGCACGCAAGGACTCCAAAGATGGTTTGTTGGCTTCCAAGCATGTCTTCAACACTTCAGATTCTATTTTTCTTGAATTAAGTATATATGAAATTTTATATACTTAATTTTGTAAAGAGCATTTTCTTTATGTCTTCTTTTTTCATTATAAAGGTTATTCTCAAGTTGAGTATGAGTTTATCTTTCTGCAACATTCTTGAGAGCAAAATGTTAGTAACTTAATGTTTCATTCATGCATTTGCTCATCATCAAAATCAAGCTAGATAACTTGGTTCAATGTTCTCCCCCTTTTTGATGATGACAAAACAATAAGTGATGTACTTTTCAAAACTTGTCTAACATAGATCTAATGCAACTTATTTTGTAGATATTTCAAAAAAATTTCAATTAGCTAAATTTAGAGTTGCTCCCCCTGAATTGATGCATATTATTTTAACTATGCAACATAGAAATTTCATTCATATACTATGCACATATCATTTTGTATCACATTATCACATTTTTTTCCTTTTAAGTTTTATATCACACATTTTTCTCCCCCTTTTTGTCATAATCAAAAAGGTGAAAACAAGTAGCAGTATTCGATAGAAAAGAAATGCATATAGATATGGAACTTTACATTGAAAAACATTATATACAATGTAGATACATCAAGAAAAAACAAAAAAAAATTACATTATAGAGAAGAAAATATGAAATGCAGCAGGTTTTTTTAGGTGGTTTGGGTTTTCTCTTGTATGTCTTGAGAAAGACATCTTTGAGAGGTGGAAGAGGTGATTTAGGTTCAGAAAAGGATGGTTGAGATTTAAAAGAAGATGGTTTGGGAGATGGCTTGAATATTTTAGCCCTTTTTGGTAGAGGAGGGATAAAAAATAGATCCTATGGAACTACTATAGGAGGTTCATGTGTGTATGCAATGGGTCCACAGCTATGAAAATAGATGATATCAATTCTTTCTAGATATTTTGGATCCAGCAGCTTAGGAAAGAATGGAGGAAGCCCTTTCATGAGTGCTTCTATATTTGCATTCAATGAAGCTCTATATTCCTCATGGTACAGTGTGATTTTCTCATAAGGAGCCTTTTTATGTTCCTTAGGAGGTGGAATTCTTGCTTTCCTCTTTGGTTTGGAAGTGGATGGTTGTGAGGAAGAGGGTGATGGTTTTGGTTTGGGAACTGGTTTTGGTTTTGGTTTTGGGGCTAGTTTTGGTTTTGGTATAGTAGGTGGCTTTTTAGTTTTGGTATAGTAGGTGGCTTTTTGGTTTTGATAGTGGAAGGAGATGGTTTGCTGAGATTTTTTGGCTTTTGACGTAGGTGAAGAAGGTGGAAGACGTTGCCATCCTGGTGAAGACTGTATCTTTCTTATCCTGTCTTGGAGAGAAGGATCATCTATTTGAAGATATGGGAGAGGCAGATTATCAGCAATGGCCTCTAGGTTGGCATTGTTGTAGAAAGTGAATTCTTTCTTAGTGAGAATAAAGAATTTGTAAGGATCTGATGGAGATGGAAACTTATTTCTAATGGGTTTTGACATTGGAAGCATTTGTAGAAGTTTCTTAGAGTAATTCTGAATAATTGACTCTTTATTAGGAATTTGAATTTTCTGGTTCATTGGAGTGAATGAAGGATCGGGAGGAGAGATAATTCTATG
>JAYJMB010002669.1:0-15010 GCA_036873735.1 Pouteria campechiana
GAGGATGTCTTTTTGTTCCCTGCTTGTGCTGCCCGAACTAGAACATTCGTCAAGCTGTAAAATTTGCTTTGCCATTTATAGTTCATGCTACTACAGTACCTATTGGCAATAATGAGAAGGAAAAATTATAATTATAAGTATAAATAGGTAGTGTAGATTGCATGTGAATTTTGCATCATCGAGTGCATGGGTGGACAGTGTGGGTTTTCAGAAAGGTGGGGGGAATCGGTTGTTTGTTAGTAGAGATGGGGTTGAGGTGATATAAGACAAGAAGATGTGAGAAGGGTGCATAGTAGCAAAAAGGTAGATGAGCTATTGCTAAGGGGAATCGGGAAGATGTGTGTAACAACTTGGGCTCCTGTCAAAGTATTATTCGCTTTGGGTCAAGTCTCAGCTATAGGCCAGCACCCACTCGCATGGTTTTATTCCACAAAAGGCGCCTCCTCTTATAACCTCCTCTCAGAGTATGCAGCGGAAGGTATTGCCCACTTTTCCACCCCTCTAGTGGGGTACTTTAAGCTCATGCTTTTGTCCCTAACTAGGGCCTTCACCCTATCAAGGTGCCTTGATAGATTACCACGAGCCCCCACACTTAAGCCAAGACCCCCTTTTCACCCGAGCGATGTAGGATCTCACATCTACCCTCCTTTAGAAGCTCCAGTGTCTTCGCTGGACACACCCTAATCAGAACTATTGAGGGTCAGCTCTGATACCAATTGTAACAACCCAGGCTCCTATCGAGATATTATCCACTTTGGGTCATGTCCCAGCCATAGGCCAGCACCTACGTGTATAATTTTATCCTACAAAAAGCGCCTCAATAAATTACCACAAGCCTCCCACACCTAAGCCAGGACTCCCCGTCTCACCAGGGCAATGTGGGATCTCACATCCACCCTCACTCAGAGGCTTCGGCATCCTCGCTGAATACCTCTCTTGTCAAGGCTATTGAGGGTCAACTTTGATACCAATTGTAACAACTCGGGCACCTATCTAGATATTGTTCGCTTTGGATCACATCTCAGCCATAGGTTAGTGCCAACCCGCATGATTTTGTCCAACAAAAGGCGACTCCCCTCATAACCTCCTCTTAAAGTATGCAACAGAAGGTATTACCCACTTTGCCACCCCTCTAGTGGGGTACTTTAGGCTCACAGTTTTGTCCTTGACTAGGGCCCTCACCCCGTCAAGGCGTCTTGATAGATTACCACAAGCTTCCACACTTAAGCCAGGACTTCTCCTCTCACCTGGGCAATGTGGGATCTCACATCCACTTCCCCTCGGAGGCTCCAGTGTTCTTGCTAGACACACCCTCGTCAAGACTATTGAGGGTCGGTTCTGATACTAATTGTAACAACCCGGACTCTTGTCGAGGTATTATCTGCTTGGTCATGTCTCAGGCATAGCCTAGCACCCACCTACATGGTTTTGTCCCACAAAAGGTATTTCGACAAATTGCCACAAGCCTCTCATACTTAAGCTAAGACTCCCCCTCTCACCCAATCGATATGAGATCTCACATCTACCCCACTTAGAGGCTCCAGTGTCTTCACTAGACACACCCACGTCAAGAATATCAAGGGTCGACCTTGATACCAATTGTAATAACCCGGACTCCTGTCAAGGTATTGTCTGTTTTGGTTCACATCCCAGCCATAAGCCAGCACCCCCCACACGGTTTTGTCCCACAAAAGGTGCCTTCCCTAACCTCCTTTCAGAATACAGAGTGAAAGGTATTGTCTGCTTTGCCACCCCTCTAGTTGGGTACTTCAGGCTTATGGTTGTGTCCTTGACTAGGGCCCTCACCATGTCAAGGGTCCTCGACAGATTACCACGAGCCCCTACACTTAAGCCAGGACTCTTTCTTTTACCTGGGCAATATGGGATCTCATATCGAAGTTCCTTTTGTGGAACAAAATCATGTGGGTGGGCGTTAGCCTATATCTGAGACATAACCCAAAGCAGACAATACCTCGATAGGAGCCCGGGTTATTACAATTGATACCCACCCGGGCTGTTATAGAGGTATTGTTTGCTTTGGGTCACGTCCCAGCCATAGGTCAACGCCCACCCGCATTGTATTATCCCACAAAAGGCGCCTCGACAGATTACTATGAGCCCTCACACTTAAGCTAGGACTTCTTCTCTCACCCAGGTGATATGGGATCTCACATCCACCCCTCCTCAGAGGCTCTAGTACCTCATTGGAGACACCCTCGCCAGAACTATTGAGGGTCGACTCTGACATTAATTATAAAAACCCAGGCTCCTGTTGAGGTATTGTCTACTTTGGGTCACATCCCAGCCATAGGCTAGTGCCCACTTGCACAGTTTTGTCCCACAAAAAGTGTCTCGACAGATTACCATGAGCCCCCCACACTTAAGCTAGGACTCTCTTTCTTACCCAGGCGATGTAAGATCTCACATCCACCCTCCTTAGAGGCTCTAGCATTGCTAGACACACCCCCATCAAAACTATTGAGGGTTAGCTTTGATACTAATTATAATAACCCGGGCTCCTGTCGAGGTATTGTCTACTTTAGGTCACATCCAGCTATAGGTCAGTGCCCACCCGCACGGTTGTCCCACAAATGGAGTCTTGACAAATTATCACAAGCCTCACCCAGGTGATGTGGGATCTCACAATGTAAAGACGTTGCATACGGAAGGGAGATGGGTTATCGTAAGAGAGAAACAGAAAGATGGGTCGCTAGTGGAGATGTGTGAGATGGGTTCATGCCTCTCTGTGTTGAGAAAATGGGTTGCTAGGGGAGATACGGGAGATAGGTTCATGCCTCTCTAGGTCAGGAAGATGGGTCACCAAGGGAGATGGGTTTTGTTGCTCGTCCGATTGGGGAAGATAAGAAGCAGGTGCGACTGAGGGAGATAAGAAGCAGTCATTGTCGTTCTATACGTATGTGTTTTTTTTTTCCTAGGAATCAAAGTCAAAAGCTTTTTTTTCCTGGGAATCGAAGTCAAAAGCCTCACCCTCCTTTCCTCTCTCACTTGTAGTGCCGCACAGGTGCTTCATCAAACAACTATTATGCTAGCTACATTGAAATATTCAGTGTAGCCGGCTATATTAGATTATTTCCCTATATATGTATATATATATAGAATATTTACGCTTGGATTCCCATTATCCTTTTGAAAATACAAGCTACTCTTCAATTGTGCGTATGGCACAATCTAAGGCAATTTGGACCGTCAAAGCAGATTGCCCAATTGCTATTGCAGATAATCTAAAACGTGTGGCTAGAAGATGAGTTGCTGCTAGTTCTTGTTCATAGAACTTTGGGCCATTCATTTTCAATCATGTTTTTGATAGCCTCAATCGGGTTTAGGATTGCTTGACCATAGCTATTTTAGAGGTATTATTTTGAATAGCCACAATTTGGATGGTGTAAATAGACAGCCATGCATGAGTGAGGGAGAGGCACCACTGCTGATGAAATATCACTAGAATCCATCCGGTGTCTTCAATCTTTTGGAAGGCTTCCTTTAACTCTGTCACCTTCTTCTAATAGCCATTGCTAACTCCGTCACCTACTTCATTTCTCAAGAGATTTTTTTTATATTTTTAGATAAATAAACTGTGTTGAATAGGATGAATGAATCGACTTTCATTAAATCATCATGGCGGTCCAAACAAAGAGGTTTCATTTAAAAATTTTACGAAACTGGCTCTAAGGGATCATTTCCCTTTCTTTCTTTTTCTTTTTCTTTTTTTTATAATCTCTCAATTAGTATTTTCATAATTTTTAAGCAAGGAGCCTCTATCTTTTCACTAAATTGTTCAGCAATCGGCTTGACTTTGTAACTGTAACTTTGGAAATAACCTGTTGATACGATTTTAAGGATTTTAATTATTGCAATAATTTAGAATCTTTATGATTATCACTCAAAGAATCCCTTTAATAGAAATATAGAAGATATAGAAGTTAAAATCAAGGGTCTTGTGGAGTTTCATGCATTCCGAAAGCTACCACCCACACATGTCAATGCCAATGTCAATGTCATTTTGCCATAAGGATGACAAGATTGTCAAAAATCAGGGCAACGATGTTTACCTACTCCCTCATCAATACTTTATAAAAAATCCCATTCCGTCAATAAAGCCTTTTTGATTATTTTAGACTGCAAGTTTGTCGCACGCATATTTCATCAGCCACAGCATAAATTCCACATGAATTGAATGGTATAATTCATATGCAAATTGCGTTTTTCCGGCAAATATTCTGACTAATTTGTCTGTTTATACTCTGCGGATTAGACTGATCGGTCTATGTAATTTTCGCATAGATTCAATGAACACATGGGATATGGCCGGTGAACTGCATAGATTCAATGAACACATTGTAACTTGCGATGCAATAATACACTATAGAAAATATTTTTCAATAATGCCATTTTTCAGATTTTAAGCCAGCAGGACACTTGTTTGCCGTCGTAATAGGAAATGATGTTATGAAACTATTGAGGAAAATAAAAAATAAAAATATAGATACTGTCAGTAAGACAGGTAAGGATGTGAGTGAATTTCTCCCTCACTCTTCTCTTTTACATTATTTTGTTCTTTTTTCTGATTTGGCCAACCATCTATGAAATCAAAGCTATGGTTGTGATTTCTGCAATAATGATTAATAATATAGATAATTTATGAATAAAAATTAGACATTCTTC
This sequence comes from Pouteria campechiana, assembly GCA_036873735.1. Classification (NCBI taxonomy): domain Eukaryota; kingdom Viridiplantae; phylum Streptophyta; class Magnoliopsida; order Ericales; family Sapotaceae; genus Pouteria; species Pouteria campechiana. Next base: position 4,684 of record JAYJMB010002669.1, read on the forward strand.
TAACGCATAGGTATATTCCCAATCCTCCAGTTGGTGTCAATGAAATAGATAATTAAATAAAAATCATGAAAGACTGTGATTCTAGCTAACGAGATGGTTAGTATAGAAATATGGCCATCCTGGCCTTTGATGGCACGGATTGCCATAAAATTGAGACATTCCTTGTGTGGAGCACATGCCATTATTAAAACGATGTTAAGCTAAGCTGCGAGTTTCGCTATTATTTTAAAAATGGCGTAAGCTAAGTTAGGACTTTAGCCAGCCTTTATGGAATCATATGCCATCATCAATATTGGGGGGTCAAGGGTCTGAAAAGAAAATTGAAGAAAGGCGGCTAAATGAGTGAAATCATCCTGGGGTTGGTGGCATACATACAGGCAGATGTGACACATGAGCAAGCAATCTCAGCCGCTCATTGGCTGGGGAATCCAGATGGCCCACCTGTTAGCTGGCTAACTTTTTTCGTGGAATGAAATTAGAAATGGACAAGCAATTGAGATTGAGATGTCTCATTATTTAAATTTCTGGCCGCCCATTAATTTGGTGTTTTATAGAACTACATGCATGTCCTGCACCGGTAAAAATGTAGGCATAGGTAGTTATGATGCGTATGATGATGTTGACGTGGAGATGTAATGATAATTACATGTAATGTTATCAAACCGACTGCGTCCGGCTCACCGTCCAACTGGTTCAACCGGATACATTTTCATTTTTTTAAAAATAAATATTAAAAATATATATCATAATTTTGAAAAATCTAAACTATAAATATTATTCTAAATATATAAATATTTTGTATGATACTTTACTACTCTAATTTAATATTTTATTTTATTAATAATATTAAAAGTAAAAAATTCTACTATTTAACTGAACCGGGCTAGACTGACCTATCAGCTAAGTTGACCGGTTTGGGGTCAAACTGGTCTGACCGGCAGTCCAGTTCTGTTCTGATAACACTGATTACATGAATTTTTATATAAGCAATGAGCCATTTAAGGTCGATCTTACTAAAATTAAACAAGATTATTTATTTATCATGTGAGGCTTATTTCCTAATGTGATTGATCGAATTTGAACATTATATTTAAAAAGAGGATTAATCATCATAACAACATTAACTACCAAATTAATGTTGTTTGCCAAAATTTTGGTACAAACATTTTAAAACCAACAAATTGACGCGTTTATTTTCTTGTGTTTATTATTTTCATTTTTAAATTATAAAATTAATAAATTTTTAGTTTTAATGCGCAGTCTACAGGAATGATAATTTGACCTCCCAATTTAGAACCCATTCAAATCGACAAGGCGGGCTTGCACCGATCGTCATGGTTAGAGTAAGGATTCCCTGGAATTTCAATAATTTTGGTGGAAGTTGCATATTCATGAAGATGATTATAGGTCAATTAACCCAATCCAAGTTGCATGCTAACTTGAAATCCCTGGCACAACTCAATAATGTCATGTAATAATCATATCGGTTTTATGGGTGGAATCAAGATAATTCGATCATCATATCTAGTGTTGTAAAGAAAGATAAATTTTATATATGAAAAGTAATGAGCTTCAATATAAACAATTCTAAAAATAATAAATTTCAATACGAATAATGATGAACTTAATTAGTATCATGCACCGATATGTGTGACATTCATAACCTATATTTGTTAGGAAAATGGTTCAAAGGAAGTTGTTTTTTTATTCTTTTCATTTTTAAGGCAATAAAAAATTATTGAATAAAGTCTAAACCTACCATCATATTTAGTATTACCACTTTAGTTAAAATATGTAAAATCATTTTGACCAAAGGCCTAGACAAGTGACATCATCTAAAAATATATAAATATAAAAAATTACTTATATCCATCTATGTATATATTAGAATAGCACAAAATTTTATAGAATCATGAACTAATATAAGTTAATGACTTTCACAGTTACATATGTATGATTATATCTTCATGGGTTCTACAAGAAATGAAAAAAAAAATAAAATAAAAGGTGAATATTATCTCTCAAATTATGCTAATTTTAAGCTCACCTAAGTGTTTTATTTAGATAGCCTTTGGATTATTAAATAAGTAAGTGATTTTAAGTAATATTGAATGATTGTATTTTATTTACTTGTTCATAATGACTAAAAAAGAAAAGGTTCCTTTGAGATTTCAAAGGAATCATTCTTTTTAATCGGTTTCCCAATTTGTTATATTCTTTGTTAAAGACCATTTCTTCTAAAATAAATTTCATCATTTCTAAGCACCAAGAAAACACTAGTGCCAGGCCAAATGGGCTACCAAACGCAATTTAGTCCTATACCATGTTAAATGATCATCTTAAGTAATTAAGCAAGTTGGCAGCAGGGTAGCGTGTCGGAGGCATTTTTAACCATGTGGTAGTTGTGCACGGGTAAAACAGATGGCCCACCCACTGTCTGGTGTCAGCTAGTTAGTGTTTTAACATGGTGATTTGCATATCAGTGACTGAGGGAGACATAATACCTGATGAAGAGAAGGAAAAGTCAAGATTTGGGGGACGAATGGGGAGGAAGGTAACATTTGTCCTTTTTTTTATGGCTTCAATTTCAAGTGTCTCACAAAATTCAACAAGATTCAACTACTTTCCACGATGGGATTGAATCCATCCGAGAAATCGTTCGCGTTGAAATCTAAGCCTCCACTGATTGATTGATGCAACCATCTCATCACCATCCGTCAGTTGCAAGTAAACGTCCAAAAACTGTCTAATTTTTCCAATCTAGCTATGTGGGTTGGTCAGATGGCCGACAACGAGGCAAGCACTTCCGTAGCTAGATTGGGCCGACTCTGTGCCCCGGTTTTGGACCCCTTTATGTGGATCTGCTGACAAATGCAGGGATGGGCTTGGGTCAGGAAGTTGAATTTTGGAAAACTCTAGGCCTCTGGCTCAGACCACTGTGGTTGGCTAGAGTCTGCATTGGCCATGCTAGAGAGTACAAAGGGTGTTGATTTGATTTTAAATTATCATAAATTATGATATACATTTGTAAGATGCAATCCAACCACCCTACCTGTTGCTAAAAGATTTTTTTTGAAATGGAGATGCGGGGGATCGAACCCCGTGCCTCTCGCATGCAAAGCGAGCGCTCTACCATTTGAGCTACATCCCCATCATGTCATATAAGTTCCATATTAATTTTAACTATAGTTATTAAATTTTGTAGCTTAATCCACTACATGTGCAAGCTGGAATTGCTTTTTCATCACCTCTTAAAAATCTGCCGATGCAATTGCCTGTGCAATTAAATGACTATGCAATGATACTGAAATTTCCAGGAAATCAGCAGTATGAAAGCGAGCTTTTCTAAACAATTGTCGTTGCCAATAAAGGCACTAGTCTCTTATGACGGTCCATTTTCAAGGATAAGCAGCAGGCACAAGATGAGTTCCTTGTTAGCTTCTTAATTTTTTGTTTTCTTGAATTATCCTATAAATAATAAATAAATTTCAAAACAATAAATATACTAAATCATTTATAGAATTAATTGTTTTATCTTTCTTATATAAAAATTCTACCTTCTTAACTAAATAGGTAGAAACAATATGAGTAACCATTAACTAAATAAAAATAAAATTAACTTTTAAATAAAAAAATGAAATAGAGTTGTAAGTAATTTAATTACTTTTTATTAAATAGTATCAACTCCCATTAACTTAATAGAGATAAAATTAGCATTGGAATGAAAAGATAAAATAGAATTATAAATACTTATGTTAAGTTTAAAATTATCCAATTTTAATTTTTATATTATTTGTTAAATTAATTTTGCTAAAAATTTTACTTCCATTTATCCAAATGTTTTAAATATATCTTCTTAAATAAAACTTTGAGGCACTTGCGAATGAAAAAAAGAATTGAGCAAAAAAGAATATGAAAAAGTGAAGGAAAAAAAGAAAGAATAATGTGCTATGATAGAAGATATTAATTAAAAGTAAATTGAATAATGATAAAATAGGTAGGCTTTTCTATAAAAAGATAAAAAATTAATGATAAAAAATATAGATAATAATAATAAAAAGTATAATTATTAATAATTAAAATATTAAATCACATTAAAAAGTGTGAAAAATGGGTCAGAAGTTTTCCACCATCTTTTTCCTAACATACCCTAAGGGTGCTTTTGGCTGGGTGTAGTTTAGTGCATATAAATGATATTGTATTAAAAAAATAGTATAAAAAAATAAAGTTTGATTAATTATGCATTTAAAAAAATAGATAGATGATTGAAGGGGTATAGGTTGATTGAAAATTAGGCAATATATACGAGTAAATAATTAAAAAGATAAGAATAATAATTTTTTAAACAATATAAGGTATACTAGGTATTATTTTGTTTGAATGGGATGTGGAGTATAATGAAATAGAGAGTCATTACTAGCATCTTACAACATAGGTGTGTGGTGATCCAAACACACCTTAAATGTTTAGCATAGCCATTTAGTCTCTTGTCTGTTATTTTAATATTTTATTTTTAATTGTATCAAATGCACTTAACAATTTAAACCTTTTACTTTAGTTTTATCAAACGATTTTTTCTTTTTTGACTTTAGCTACTAATAGTTGCAACTAATCTACCATCATTTAAATTGCTCCAACCAAATTAAATAAGCCTTCAATCTAATGATGGGAGACAATCATTTGAAAAAAATACAAATCCATCATTAAAACATCTTGTAAAAAATATAATCTCAAAAAATTATTATAACACTCAAAAAGAAATCTATATCATGGAGATTTGGAGAATCGGACCTTGTGCCTCTCGCATGCAAAGCAAGCACTCTACCAATTAAGCTACATCCCTAAGACATTGTTTAATTTTTAAAATTATTTTGTAATCATGATTATTGATTTTTGGACCAACAAAAATTATCACCCAAATAAATTTTGGTCATTTGATTGTATGTATAGGAAAAATAACCTTGAACAACTAAATCTTATGCATTTTGGAATTCTTTCTTCCATCCCATAGTTTTCATCACATCTTAAAAATTCTAGTAATATCATTTCTGTGTCACCTAGCAACTCATGTATGCTTAATTGAATTTTTTATAGGTCGTATATAAAGGAGCTTTCTTAAATAAAATTTAGTTGATAACAAATCCAATCAAATGCATTGAACTAGATGATTGTAATTACCTTGGCTTATACATATTGAAAATTAGTTAAGTTTAATTAAGTAAAGAATCACTACAACAAAAGTCAGCAAATGTAGCCAATATTTTGACTGCATTTAGCTTATTGCATTTGACCAAATGAAACCATTTTGGGTTGACTGCGTTTGAACTAAAAGTAGCAAAAAATTTGGCTGTGTGTAGTCAAATGTAGCCAATGTGCTAGCTGCATTTGAGTAAATGCAATTATTCTAGGTTGGCTACGTTTGGACAAATGCAGCCAACTCATTGGCTGCATTTGACCAATTACAGTCATTTCATGTTGGCTACATTTGGTACAAATGCAACCAAGGTAAAACGGTTGTGTTTGGTGCAAGTGCAATCAACATTTTCACTGCATTTAGTACAAAGGTAGTTAAAACATTAGCCGCGTTTGAACCAAATATAGCCAAAGTTCTGATTGCGTTTGATCAAATGTAGTCAATACAAAAAATGCTTTTTTTAGTCAAATGGTGCATTTATCTATAATTACGATGCTTATTCTTTCATAAGTATGGGGTTAACCATTGAAAATCCAAAAAAGAACCCAAAAATAATGCATCACATGAGTTAGAAAAAGGCCTTAATATGTCATTAACTTTACACAGTATTGGATGAGTAGAATATGAAATTATTCACACTTAATGAAATTAATAAAGAACAGAACTTTAAGGGTAACTCGTAGGTCAAGGCCTGTCTTAAACTTATGGAGAGTTATATCCTCTACACATCAACTATAAGAGCATATGGTCTTCATAAGATGCTCATTTTCCTTGACTCTCTCATTATTCAACGGTCCTATAGGAAAAATAAACAGAATTGATATATCAGGGCATAAAAATAAGAAATAAGAAAAGAGCCTGCATGCAATAGTCAATCGAATATAAAGCATTAAATTACTTCTTGATAGATCTGAAAAGCTCAATTGAGATGTGGCCAATGAGGCTGGTGTTAGCTGATTCATCCATGACTTTAATAATAGCCTAATGTGTCTCGTCTCATTGGATAGTGTATCAATCCATTGGTTGGAAGTTGCTAACTCTCCCTTGGTATTCCTAAGTTCTCCTTAGGTAGAGGTCAACTCATCTTTGGTAGAAGCTAGCTCTAAATGCAGAGCTACGGATGCCCCTTGAGGCCAATCAGAACTGAATTGACTCTTTAGTAGCTTTGGAGTGCATCTTAAGCCTTTAATGTATCCAAAGCTCTTTCCCATTATCTTATTATAAACATCATTTGGTGTTAGGGGTGACCTGCAGACTCCGAGCTAGCTTGCAGCTCTACCATCTTTTTCTGTAAGGAATGATAAAGTGCAGTAGGGGTTAACAAGACAACATATTGGTGAGATTTTCTAAATTTGTAGAAAGCAATTAAAAAGTAAGTTATATTCATGTATGCATTCTCTAACTCCAGATCTATAAATTTGTGATTTGACTCATGTGTCCAGGTCTCTCTGAATAGTTCAATCCGGTCAATTGGGCTTTTTGGATCTTCATTCTCCTATTCCAAATATAATACAAAATAGACCAAAGATGACATAAGCTCAAGTCTTCTTTCCTTCTTTTAGTCACACTAATATGCTTTTTTTTTTAAACATGAAATAAAATAGATGTAAGTTATAAACTTAGTAAGTAGGCAAAATATAACATGCTCATTGTCCATAAATTATCATGTGCATTATGCTTCAATGTACATGCATGTTACTCAAAATGGGTCAAACAAAAATCAAATATATTTTAAAAATGAGCATTTAATGTAACTATCCACATAGACATCATATAATTGATTTCAAATGCATCATCATCTGATCCTTTCAATGGATATAGAATGTTTAAAATATAAAAATTAAGTATTTATTTGTCCAAAACAAAGATACATGGACCTAGATCGAAGCAACAATGTAACAGGAAAATGAAAGTCATCTATCTAGCCAGCAACTAACCGTCACCATCAGTTTCAATTACTTTAAAAGTATGCATGAGAGAGGGAGAGGTAGCTATGTGGATATGGAAAACTTGATTATTTTATTTTTAATCAAACTTTCCATGCTTCAACCCACCAAACAGTGCATGAGAGATAATAATCAGATGAGCATACACGACTTTTCATCTTGATTTCCATGGTTTCAACTACATAACATCCATCCTCCCACTTGTTGCATTCGGATAAGGAAATAAAAATCAAATTCTTGATTATATCGCTTACAGTTACATTCAACGTCTAACCTTCATCAAATTTCTCATAAATCTTTCAAAAATACTTTCAAAGAAATAAAATTTCATCATTCTAACTTCTAATCATAATTAAAGGCTATCATTATAATTAAATTAAAAATCCCAACATCCAATTTCTTTTCGCCAATCATTATAAATATTCTTGAAACTTCCATCCCAAATATTTTATTTCCACAAAGAGGGGACATGCCTTGTGCAACAAGGCCCAAAATAAAAAAACTATGGGGTAATTGGTGGTCTTCTTAAAGCAAAAAATACTTTATATTAACTAGAACTGGGGTGTTACAATAACATATTTTAACTAACTTTAATATGCTTTAATAGATTTGGGCCTATTTGATGAGTGAGTTTTAACTTTTAGAATTTTTTTGTATAACTATATTACAATAAAATATATTTAGTTAAAAAATTAAATCATTTATTGAGATTGATTAGTGAAGTTAATAATTTTTAATGATATTTAATAAAATTAAATAGATTTTAATAAGCTTTAACAATTTTAATGGACTATAATTGATTTTACTCATATCTAATGAGCAGGTTTTAATTTTTTAAAATTTTTACATAATTATAAGCAACAAAGTATGGGTTACTTATTTTCATTAACTCTTAAAAACTTTTAGAAAATTGATTTGTAAATTTTTATTATTAGTTTATACATTTTAATCAGATTTAATAATTTTTTATCGACTTTAATGAATTTTAATGGGCTTCATTGGATTGGGTTCATCGGGTAAGTGGGCTTTAATTTTTTAAACATAAATTCGAAACTAGAAACACAAAAAAGGATAATTTTTCTTCACTAAGCTTTAAGAATCCTTTAAAAATATGAAATGATTACCAATATATCTATAAGTTTTCTTTAATATTATAGATACCTATCAGTTATCTTTAATATTATAAATATACTTACATTGTTTGAAAATTTTAAATTAACTCATGTAAGATTTAACAAAATTAGCACATATACTAATGATGACATTATGTTTCGTCCCATTGCGTTACAAAATCTTCCAATTTGCTTTTAGAAATTTTTACAAATGTTATGCTACAAAATTGCTTCTTCCCAACCGACCTTCACAAAATCAATTTTGACAACCTATGGCATATCCTCACCCAATTCGAATGCTTCCTCCCAATTGCTGATGCTACCATCAAAGATACCATTGAAGATGCCTCAGCTTATTCGAAAATCTAAAGATATATTATTTTCAGAGTTCTTCAGATTTTAAACATGCCAAAAATGTAGAAACTGCCAATAATACTTGTTGAAAACCTCCTAATTACTAGGCCTTGAATTGCTTTATTTCCTTTTTTCCTTATTAATTCGTTTTTTGCATTGTCATTCATTTGTTTTAATATTCTTACATTAAAGTTTTTTATTTTATAGATGTTGGGTCAGATGAAATCTAAGATGAGCGGTTTAGATTGCACCAGATGGTCTAGATGGGTTTCCGCCGGAACCCTGTCTTTCAACTCTGCCATGCCTCTTTCGCTCTCTCTATAGGCGACGAACGATGGCAATGTTTACAGAAAAGTGGTTCTCCCGATTTGAGATAACATGGATAAGATGGGGAACACGGCAAGTAAAGATAGATAGCACAGATTAATTAGCTTTTGCATCTCACTGGGCTGGGCAACTGCACAAGCCTACAATCAATAAGCATCAATGCTTGAAGGCTGTAAATGCTACAACCAGATTCACCCAACTCGCTAATGTCAACTGCTTTGGGGTTAAAATAATTTTAGATGCCTCAGATTATTGTTGGATCCGGACCAACGGTTCTGATGGCAGAAAATTTTTATGAGGCGTCCACTCATGCACAATTTCTGACCAGCCGTGATTTCAACCCGAATGTTGCATGACACGTCGCTGTCATGATACGCGTGAACTGCCGGTGCATCGGTGAATATTTAATGCGAATGAAAGAGAAGACGGAAACTTGCAGCAAGAATGCAACGAGCATGCAGTGGCGTGCGGTTGGGAATGTTACCCGATGGACAAATGCATTACCCGCGTGGATGGGACGGAATTTGTCTTCCGCGCATATGGGGAGGTGAGACAAAGGCTAATTCCTTGTCATTGAACCCGTGCAGATGAGATTCAAACCCGCGCAAGCAAGCATTTCTCCGTTGTCAGCGCTTCTGTTTGCAGATGACGTTGTCGTGCACCTAGGGACGGACGGCATCTTACTGGTGCAGTTGGGCACAGTTTATCCAACAGGTAGCCATTCCACCCGCGCAGTTGAAGTAACGTGCGGTCGGAACCTCTCTCCAACTGGTTGACGACGTGCCTTCAACATCATTAAAAACCGTGCAGTTGGATCTGCACCTGGACAGCACGCTACCGAGAGCAACGTTGAAAGCAGGCATTCAGAATTAATCAGGTAGTGAAGACGCATTTTTATTGATGAAGTAGAAGTTACTGAAAATATGATGCTAAAATTTGCACGAAGTGAAGGGACGACGTGACCAAGGTAAATGCTCCAATGTTGAAAACGGATCATCCAAACTGATTCCTGCATATGTGACCTGTTCGAAATTGTCAAAATAGTCACCATGTATATACCGTGTCAACCTGGACATAGACAAGCGTGCTTGAAGTGTTTTAGTATGATCATTTTTTTTTTGTTATCAGCCTGAATCAGGTCACTATAATTGGATGGTTAAAATTCATGGGTGGAATTGCACATGAATATGGGTGTATTTTCAAACTCATGCATTGCTCAAATTAATTGTTTGATACATGGATATGCATGCAATTAATTAGATTTGATGATGTAAGCCCTTGAATTTTGGTCTAAGACCGTATTAATAATTCAGGTACAGTAATGAGTGAAGTTTGGTAAGTTTATAAAGTTTAATTTAATTAAGTGTGAATTAAAGTGTAAATGATGAATATGG
>JAYJMB010002670.1:0-12698 GCA_036873735.1 Pouteria campechiana
AGGTCCTTCAGGGGCATGTTGAAGTACCAAGAATGATCCACAGGATAGGCTAGCTTGGTAATGAATGTGGTGGCCAACCGTGGATTCTCCAAGAGGGAAGTGATCGGTCCCGCCACCCTCTGAGCCATGCTAACAAGAGTCGAAGGCTAGGAAGAGCCTTGGCTCGCGGAAGTAGCAACTCCACTAGTAGGCGTGGAATCTTAGCCTGAGATAGTCCGGCTCGAACCAAAACTTTCACCACGAAACTGCTGAGCGGGCGGAGCCAAGCTAGGCCCCGCGTGTGAGTGCTTCATCGCACAGACCAGCCAATCAGAGGAGAACAGGCCTACATCAAGTCACAAAAGAAGAGTTTAAAAAAATAATGATGATGCTCACCAGCCAAGACAGAAGATAACGGTTGAGAACCCATAGTCGCTTTTGGAACAGACACTGCTTCAACTAAAGCAGAGGTAACCAAAACTACTAGCACTGCTTCAACAGAAGCAGAGGCAAGCAAAGCTACAAGCACCAAAAAGGTGGGAAGTGAGGCAGCCAGAGACGCCAACACAGAAGAAGAGGGAGAGGAAATAAGCGAAATTGCTGGCAACGAATCAGCAGGAATGGAAGTACTCTGGACAACAGGTATAGAATGAGTACCAGAAGATGACATAGAAAGAGTTGCCGACGTAGAGCCTACATTGGTAGAAGAAAAAAGCAGACAAGAAATGCTAGTGAAAGCAAAAATAGAAGAGACAAGAAACTCAGATCCCCAGTAAGAAGGAAGAGGAGTGACGTGTTGAACAAACCGGGGTGAAGGAATAGGCATAGAAGTAGACGCGACACTAGCAGAAGTGGATAGCCCACAAACTGCGCTCATCAAAGCCACGCCTCCGAAAAAAGGAATGAGAGCCAAAGAATCAGGTAGAGCCGAGGAGGAACTAGGATACATGACCCCTTCGGTAAACACTCTTAAAAAAATAACCTCGACCGAGGTGGAGAACGGACATCACTTCCGACTAGAAGGTCAGATCCATCATAAGATGAGGATGAAGTAGAGGGAGAAGAATTCCCTTTAGAGGAAACCAAAAACGGACCCAACTCAAGAGAGCGAGCTACACTAATGAATCTAACCGATCAACTAGATCTGAAGATCCCTCTCCCAGGGCACCAGAAGGAGAGGAAGAGGTCAGCAAAGTAGGAGGGGTATTAGCCCTCCACTTTTAGGCAACTACCTTGATGCTTCGTCATCCAGACGGACCCGCCTCTCCTACCAAAGGAGCTAGCTCAGCTGCGGAACTCGTTCCCTCGTGAGAAGGAACCGACGCAGACACTGGACCCCGCACCCACAAGAAATGACCACCACTAAACCAAGAGATAAGGTCATATTCTCTCTCAATAACGGATCTTAGATCTGGGAACAAAGAAGGAATGGTAGATAAAGAAGAGACAAAATTAGCAACACCAACTTCTTGACCCAGAAGAGACTACATGGGTAATCCGCTTGGCGACAGTGGTCGGCCGAAGCAACAACATCCACCAACAACACATCTATGGCCATCAGTCTATACCTAATAACACACAAACTAAATCGTTCTAACTGAGAAAAGCTATCAGAAGGGTAGACTGGACTAGTCGTCCAAACAGTCAAAAAATGAAGGTCTCTAAGGACCTTAACCCAGGCCCAATGGCTCTTCCACTTATCATCAGGATCCGTGGTTTGATTAACCAAGAGGTACGAGGAAGAAGATAATAATAGTAGGAAGAATGTGGAGCTTTACTCAAATTGAAAAGGGTGGAAAACATTGCGAAAGAAAAAATGGATATCTCGCCAAGGTTATGAACCCAGCGGCAAAAAGATATGACATAACGTTAACTATTCTAGACAAATTATCCTAGAGAAATATTGTAACCACGGGGAAGGGCATAAATGAAATGACTTTGGTCTAAGCGAAATTCCACCCTCGAGAACCTAAAGAAACTGCGACATAACCTTTCCGAGGGTGCCATGGAAGAGCAGTCAACTCCGGGAACTCCCAGCTCATCCTAACAGGCAACCGAGAAAGCTGAAATGCTGCAATAATAGTATCGAAAGACATGGACGAGACTTTTCGGCAGCCATTGGAAGCACGAGGGAACGCAAAGAGAAATAAAGGTACCAAGAAGGGAAGAAGAAACGATGAAATCAGAGTAAGAAGATGAGAAATGAAAATCTTCACTCCACGACGGTGCCTTAAAGGCCTCCGCATAATTGTCTAGGGTTTCGCACCAAATCGGGAGACATACAGCCTCATCTCTCATGAAAACCAAAAACTAGCCATTTTCGCATCAAATCTCATTCAAAGCCCCAACACGTAGTCGAAGGAGAATGACTGACGCAAATAAAGCTACAACGAGATGATTGCTTCAGATTTCAAATCACGGCAAACATGCCCAGAGGCATTAAAAGACATCCCCCCTTTAGACTAAAACTGAGCTGATCCCCCAGATCCACCGCAACATTCCTATGAGTGGAACCAGTTAAATTGAAATAGCCAATTGTTCAGACTATGTGGAGTAGGAAGACAATGACTGGAGAGTGTCTGCATGGACACTCTACCAAACCTTTCTCAAACGGACCCGATAAGAAAAATGATATGGTTCCATAGCAGACTCCCAAGGAATTCCATAAGTCCCCCAGAGGGTCAAGGCACTGAGAGTTTCATCATTTTCTATCAAAATATATTTATTGTTATAAGGGACTGATTGCATATACCAAATTGAAAACAAAAAAGAAAAGAGGCCCCATCTACTCTGCCAAAACATCCACTACCGCCTCCAACTCTTCTATCCGTCAATAGGCGCTTGCCAAGTCTGCCTCCAAAGACTGAATATAACCCAGAAACGGCACATAATCAGTAGCATTCTTGGCTGAACACCTATAGGCTGCCCAAAGAAATCACTTTGATGCCTTCAAATCTGCATTCAATCTTTTGACCTCTTCATAAAGAAACTAGATCCGCTCGGCCGACCGAGAGCTGACGTTGAAACCTCTAGGATGAGCTTCCCCACGACCGACTAGAGAAGCAGGATCTACTTTTTCATATTGAGGTTGTTCACCAGGATCCACCCTCCTCCCTTTCTCTACCTGACCGACGAGGGTAACTTCTCAGCCGTTAGATGAAGGATTCGCCGGATCCATGCCAAGAAACCCCTTCCCAAATGCAGGAAGACTAGGAGGGGACCCCCTCTTGTAGGAAACCAAGAGATGAAGATGAGGAGGTAAGAAGAGAATTCAAAGCACCACATAAATGCTGGTATTTAAAACATGACAAATACTGAGAAACCTACTACTTCCAAGGACGATATTGCGATCCGGAGAATTTGTTTGAGACAGCGCGTTGCATACTTTCTCGAGGAGGAACAGGTGTTAGGAATTCCTAACACCAGTACCTAATTCCTCGGGCCATGCAATGCCACGTGAGATGCCCACCACGCAAAGCTGGACAGTCCCACGTGCACAAGACTACCAATAAATCATACCATAGAACTCATCTCCTAGTAGGACTCTACATTTACTATGCATCCTAGGCTATGCATCTATGCTCAGTTATAAGTACACCGAGGTAGGCACTCAAAAGGATAAGGCTCTTGCTAACATTCATTCTCTCTACTAGATTTAATTTACTAACTTGAGTGTTTACGCCGGGAACACCCCCCAGCGTCTTCTGATTTTCTTATTCCAGTCTTGCATGATTTTAGGCAAAATTTACTCAAGGGCCACATCAGCATTTAATTTGGGGATGACCTAAATAAGATGACATTTAAATAAACTTTGGAGATGAGTATCTACTGTTCACGATGATATACCATTGACTTAACCTTTTTATGCAGATGGAAAATCTTTTTTTTTCACCATGCAAATATATTAGGAATCTATAAGCAAACTACTTAGGTTACAGACAATTTCTGACAAATTCACGTTATTAGTGATTCGAGACATAATATTAGCCCACAAAGGCACTCTTTAAATACATTTCTTGAACCATGACTGAAGAGAAAGTGGAGGAAATATAATACTCTTTAAAAGTTTGCGTAAAAAATAATTCAAAAATTGAATATAAATGTCAAGAAATACTGCTAGACAATTGCTTTTTTCAAAGACGCAATCTCGAACCCTTAATAGCAACTTTGCTTTTTGAAAATACCATTGTAAGCTATCAGCAGAATTTGATTGCTGGCAAGCTTTTTCTGGTCAGCCGACAAACAATAGCCATCGCGCCCACTTTGAAGTTGAATTTTCAAGATAAAAGAGCAAAGCAAGTCACGTACTTTCACGACAATGAAGGCAGAGATTACAACAATTCTCATATAAGTTTTATTAACAATTGATTTGAAATAGGTAAGTGCGTTATCGACTCAGCAATTTAATCTTTTCCTGACCTTTTTACGTGCTTTTGTAAAAACCGGCTTGAACACGTGGATCATGTTAAAAAAAAACTGTTGTAAGAGATTGCGATAGACTATAAACGGTGGGAAAATTTAGATGAATTTATGTTTACTTTCCAATAATGCAAAATTATCCATTCGCTTATATCTTTAATTGAAATATTTTTTAAATGTTAGCAAAAAAAACAAAGTTAAATATGATAAATGGATTAAATTTTGTAGATTTATCATTCTATAATCTCCAGACGATGATCCACTGAATAGAAAGAAAAAAGAAGACAAGCTATAAAGTGAATAAATTCAAAGTAAATATAGGATAATATTGAAAATATAGACAATAATTAAAAAGATAAAAAGCTATTTCTATTGCTTTCCAATCCATGTTATTAGATACAGCCGTAGAGATACTGAAGCCAGTGTACGTGGGAAAACGTTTCAGGGCTGTTGAGTTGAGATTTTGGATTGTAGAGTATATACTGGATGGGATCCCCTGATATTTGTAAAAATCTGAAATGGCCGCACAAGTACATCATGCATGATTGTATGGATTCAACTAGAATATATGTTAATAATAACATGAGAAATGATATCAATGATAAAATAAATAAAGTTAAAATGTAAATTAATGATTAAAAATATAAATAATAATAAAAAGATGTAATAATTATGAAACGTACACAAATGTTAATTCAATCTTTGAAAAATAAGATATTATAAGGAAATCTATATGAATCAAACCTGCTCCATGTGATCAATTTGTTTCACCAAAGTGGTCATAATGGTTTATCTTTATTGATAATTCAACTATGACAAGACGAAATAGCTCTTAGATTAAGGCAATATTTCCTTATCGTGTCATTAGACACGTGTCTAAAATATAGATCTAAAAATAGGATTGAGGATGAATAGGAGATATTATTTTCGGTCAAGAGTAATTTTGTCTTTTCACTATTAGATGTCACGGCCAGTTAATGGAGAAAAACATGGGATACGAACTGTTTCTGCATACCTCTGTGATTGTTTTGGAATTCTTTAACCGGCTGAGGCCATTTTGAAATTTTCTCCAAAAGTTATTCCATGTTTTGGAATTCATGTTGAAAGTCGTCCCGGCCGCTCCTCCGATTGATCAATGTACGAAATCGATCTCCAAAGATTGGATAGCTTCAAACATTAAGCTAAACATAAAATGAACCATTGTGAACATCCCTATCCAACCGCGTTCAAACTTGGGTAATTCGCGTTCATGCGTACGAACTTCGTGTACCGCATATTCGCATCTCTCTCTACATATTTTATTTCGCATTCACGCTCGTCAGTTTCATAGCTTGTTTGGAAGGATTGTGATTGGATGAGAACGACACAGGGTCCACCAAAATTTCAAAAGTCTTTTTTTTTTTTTGAGCTTATTGTAATCTTTTTTTATGAAATTCAAACAAATCATCATCACAATCCTCGTCTGCCCGCTTACGTTGTTTTCGCGGACTGGATGATGCGCGGCCCCATCCGACCATCAGCGGAACACGCATCTGATCTGGACCCTCAGCACAACGGCCTTCTTATCCGGACTGCCGTGGATTGGATTTTGCCTACGTGGGACAATCCTAACTATTTTATTTGTTGGCTGAAGGGCGTGATGGTCCTCTCGCAAGTCATTGATGATGCACTGGCGCGCAGAAAATTATACACCCAACATGCAATCAGCTCCTGCCAACCATCCGGGTCTCAATATGCCTTGCACTAAAGATTACAAATTGAAAATTGGATGGGTTACTTGCATGATAGACCTAATCACTTTGTATAATTATAAATTAAATCATTTTAATCATGTATCCGCATAATAAATCCTCTAGGTTGGGGGAGTTGATTGGAATGAAAAAAATTGGCTTCAATAATTTATATAAGGGATAATGCTAACTATAAAATTAATAAGGTCAGAGTAAATAAAAGATAATGATGAAAACTATAAACAATAATAAAAAATAGAGTTGATATAAAAGTTATATGTCTAATGAACCATTGAGAAATTAATTTTTCATGGACTTGAGAACATTTCTACTAGTGAGGCTCTAAATTATCAAATGTTACAAAATGAATCTTTAAGAGAGATTGACGATCGAAGCTTACAATGCACAAACGTGAAATTTAGATGATCTACTTTGTAATTAAATAAACTAATGATTTAAACCTTTTTTAAATTAAACCATTTAAGTTTTACACACGCGCATTTTAAAGTCACCCTCGAATCTTCCTAAGGCTTCGTCGGGTAATTTCTTGGGTCTATTTTGTAATATTTAGTAGTTCACAATGTTTATTTTACAAATATACTAACAAAGGAGTCTGATTTATGGCCGGGCAAACTTAAAAGATTTAACGTGCAAAAACTCCTCAGACCAGCGAGCAACTTCGATCACAAAAACTCGTCCGGACAGGATAATCTGAGGTCCTGTAACTGCTCGCCAGCAGATAAGACCCTTTTGTAGAAGAAGGGGGTGGGAAGGTGGGGCCCACCGCGTTGTTGTCGTGGATAACTAGGCCCGTGGGCCCCATGGCATCACATGCCCCGGAGTCCAAGCGGTACGGGCATGGCCCCCGCCGAGCTGCGAGCGGCAGGAGCCATTACCCCACGACCCCAGGTGGGCCCCACCGGATGAGGGGGGACGTCACATGGAGGAGCCTGGGCGCACGCTCCAAATAGGAGAAGTTGCAGCGAACGGTGGGCCCCACAGGAAGGTGCCAGCTGTAGGGGCCCCCAATGCAAGTAAACAAAACCAGCTGACCATTAATTGGATCTTAAAATGTGGAATTTAATATCAAAGGCAGGCTGGCATAGTGCGAGGAAATTCCAAGATAAACGCTTCCTTGCCGCATCATCTACACCACGCATCTCTCTTTGTCCGCATTACCCTTCGCCGGCTTGTCCCGCCCATAGTGGGCCACATGAAGATGATTTTACAGCCAGATATCTTATCCGTCCAAGCTTTGCTGGCCCAGCATTATTAGCAGCTCGTCTCCTAGACGAAACAAGAAATGCCATTTCTAGCTTATGCTATACATGCGTATCTGTTAAGTGTTTGTTTTTTTCATCCTAGTAAAACTTGCCTCGCGCTTTGAGCCATCATTATATCTTGATTACATCAAAGCTAATCATACAATTTATTTTTATGCATCTAATTTAGTAAGTTTTTAGTATGACCAACCTTGAGATTGTGATGAAGATTCAATGAAGATAAATCTTTAGATGATAGTTAAAATATGAAAATAAGTATAATAGTTGACTCTGATCAGTTAAAACAATAAATTACATATAAAATTTCAATTAAACAAGTTTCAATTAAATATTTCCTAATTTTAAAACTTTTATCTTTATAAAATTTTATATATTTACTCATTATTTTTTTGTTTAATTCGACATAGTGTGGAATATTTGATGATTTTAATTAAGGTATAGAACATAAACACTAAAAGGTTTTGTTATCATCAAATTGATGGTTAAAGATAAAAGAGAAATACTTTTACGAGCCCGGTTCAAGTGGAATCTTGTTGTTACTGAGCACAATGCCAATTGTTGTACACGGAACTATTTATTTAATTAATTAAAAATAATACTTTTTAGATAATCTTGCAAATCTTCACTTGTTTAAGCTTGCCCAAGTCGTCAATCAAGTTGCTTTATGGAATTATAAAAATATACAAAGAGACATTTATTCATATAATCGATCTTTTAGTTGAAATGTTTTTGCAATTTGTACAAACATGTGATTGCACGGATAAAGTAACTTAGGGCCTGTTTGGCCTGGCGGTGGCTTTTAAGCACTTACAGGAAGCGTGTTTGCACGTAGAGCTTTTGGGAAAAGCTCCAAATCCGAGCTTCCTTGTAAAAGCCATATTCCGGCTTTTACGGTTTAAAAAGCGCGTTTTCATATTTCAGCCAAACACTGCAGAATCGCGTTTTGGCTGAAAAAAGTGCTTTTACACTCCCAAACGCCAGGCCAAACAGGCCCTTATTTGGGGTGGGGGGTTGAATCTTAACTTTTCAAGTTCATATTTAACGAATTCTAACGCAATGCCGACCCCAATTGAATTGTGATTGGTTGAAGGTTGAAGCTAACCCAAATTGCAGCCGTTTGAGGAAGGCTATGAAAGTTCTCTTTAGAACATCAGGCCCCAGAATCTCTACATTATCATTTGGCACCAACGTGATGTGACGCATCATCCCAGGCTACAGTATCACTACCGTAGTCCTCAGTGGAGGCTACAGTCTCAACAATTGCTTGCTTGGAAGCAATGCATGTGGTAGTTTCACACTGATGGCTGATATATAAAGAAAGAAAGAAAAAAAGAAAACTACCATTCATTCAAGAGATAATTCATGCATGGATGAGTTCAAAAATAAATATAATTTCAATTCACAATATTTGGCCTCCTCATGTTTCAATCAAAAACTAGTTTTTTAGCAACCATGAATTTTTAAGTATTGCAATAGAGTTTTGCATTCAATTGATTTTTAAAGTTTAAATAATAGGCTAGAAAAACAGATAAAAAAAATCTAAATAGAGCCCAGGTAATGTTATTAATTTGAGAAGGCATTTAGTTAGAACTGAGATGAAATTTTTTTTTTATTCCATTTATTTAACAAGATATTTAAGATCAATTTAAATAGTAGCCAAAGGGATAAAATAAGAAAACATTATAAAAATATGTAACAAGAGTATAAAAGGTGATATGATGATGCCTTACTAACATTATTTCTTTCTTATTAATATTTTTTATTCATTTCCAATATTGGAGTTTCATTTCCAGGCAACAAGATGTAGGTCCCCAAAAAACACTACCCAACAAGGTCACAGCAAAAGCCGAGAAAATTTGAAGGAACAATTATCCACAGGGGCGGATTTACCTGTGGAAAATTGCTTCCTTCAAAAATTGAAAAATCTTGAGATTGCACCGACATGGGCAGATCCACATGTACTCGAGCAAATTTGAAATATTTTAAGAGTGCCCCACCATCACCATATGCAGAGACGATTGGCCTTCTCTCAAGACGATATGTTAAAACTTGAAAGTAGAAACTGCAGTTTGGTTATTATAAGAGCAATAACTTCAACAGTCAACCGAAATTAGAAAACTTGGTAGCTAAGATTCTAATAAAGAGAGAAATTCTATACTTCTGTCTTATCCGTTAACCTTCCCTTCTTTTCCAACTCATCTCCACAACCTCTTCTTATTTTAGCTCTTCCCATCTTTCCCGTTTCCATTTCTTTCATCCTTCTCCCTCTCCTTTCTGGGTTCTTTTTTTCCCATTTTCTATAGCAATGGCCTCTTTCTCCTGGTATGCAATGCAGCAGCCTTGTGCTTAGCCGACCAAAAACACATCGGCAGTCGGGCCAAGCAATCGTACGAGGAAAATAGGCAGTTAAACGGGGACATTTGGGAGGGGGGCAATAAGTACTGAAACGTACGTGTGTGTGGGGCCCACCTGATGAGGCTTCCAGCCTGTCTTCCAGCACATGTGGTCCACATACAACCAATCCACATAAGAACCGACCCCCACCATATATATACATATATATGTGAGCTATGGTGAGTGAGTGAGTGAGTGAGGAAGTGAAGGCGAGCATCCAGCTGGCTAATCCTCATCTACCAGGCCAAAATGGAAAAGGAGAAAAAAGCTTATACAGCCCGCCCCATTTCAAATTGCATGGCTAATAGCATGCCGTCAGAGAATTCTGACATCGAGGGTGGCCGGGTGGCCTTCACCACACTCCAAGATGCCCTTCTCGACATCGTCACTGACACTGTCTCTCTGATGGAATTGGGCCATGGATTGAGCTTGACGTTCTGCCTTTGTTTAACCCTTTTGCTCTTTCAAGGGTTTGTAATTACTTATCCTGCATCTCAAACTTTATGAATTTATCTGCTTAAACTAGGGAAAGTGTGTTCTCCTTGAGCCATTTTTGGGATTTTAATTCTTTTTTTTTTTTTATCAAAATGGACAGAGCCTGCAAATGGCTAGAAATGATATGAAGTATTGGGGGTACAAATTTCAACATAGGCGTAATTCTATGTTTATTTACTAATCTTTTACTAATCATATCACACTTGGAATTTACTCAATAAATACTGAATTGTTTTCACAAATTATGACTCCATGATAAATCCGACTTATGTAAATACTAAATAGATAGAGAAATGATTCCTTGGCACTATTTGCGCTATGCAGACTTTTACTGTTTTATAAACCACGAAGTTTTTGGGTTGATCCAACACAACTACTATGATTAGACAGCTGTAAACTCAGGTTGGCCTTACCATTACAAAAAGATTTTTCAAACACAATAAGTTTTGATTTATTATGATTTATTTAAATTTACGGTCAAAGTGATTTTTGGTATCATATAAATAGGTACGAAGACAAGTAAGAAAATGATCCAGGCTTCATTTAGATGTGGTATATAAGAGGTGTGTATTAACTTAAGTGTATTAAGTTAAGGATTGTGTTAAAAACGTGAAGTAGAGAATATAAAGTTTTTAATGAAAAGTAAAAAAAAATATTTAAATTTAAGTAATTATGTAAAAAAGGAATTGTTATAGTAACTAAGATGTCACACTAATCTTGAAAGTTGTGTAGCTAATGCACTTTCATTGTTAACACGGGACAAACAAAACCTTATCTTTGTTAAATATTACATTTACATGCATTCAAAAGATTTTCAAATCAATAGTCAGGACTTGCACTTACAACTATCAACATCTGCATGTTGTAGTTACTGTTATAGAAAATAAAAAGGATTGCTGAAGCGAAATCCCCCTAAAATTCGAACTTCAATCGTCTCGTAACTTGGAAGTCCCCAAAGCGACGGCTCTTTTATGTTCTAATCTTGGCAACTCGGCCCAGCTGAAAAATGAAATTTGCAGCCTCGTTTCTCGGCTCTGGTCGGCTATGCTGAAGCCAGCAGCCACAGGAAGCGGATTGTCCGTAACCCGATTATAGAGTTACTGTGTAGCCCGGGTGAAAAGTGGGCCACAGGATTAACATCTGAATCATCATGTTTGTCCATAAAGTCTATAATACAATATTATCCATTCATAATTAATACAACTTAGTATGATTTCTTCCTTTTTAAGAATTTATCGTGTGCAAATAGTTTTCAATATAATTTGATTGTTGTGAATTTTAGTGATTAAGATGGATTGTTTTTGGGGTGTGGGAGATTGCAGAGGTTTTTTATGGATTGTATATTAGATTGTGGTGACGGCTTTAATGACTTTTGGATTGCAATCGGCACAAAAAATTCATTTGAAATTAATTTAAAGTTTAAATTCTGACTAACCCGAATTATTAATTTGAATTCAAACTAAATTTAAAAATGGGTTTAATATTAGTATTAAAGTTTAAAAAGAGAATTAAGACTAAGTTAAAATTTGAATTTTATAATAGGACTGAGTTTAGGGTTGACTCCAATTGAGTATTCCAGAAATTACCCCAACTCAAAATTCCAAATCCAAAACACACACACAGTGTCACTAATTTGCAGCTTCTATCGCTGTATCTTCGTAACGGATTCGATCGGAAATAGGACCCATTCACAGCGTGAGAGGCAGTGATGGTAGGCTAAACAACTTTTTGCCTAAGTTGTGTGCGTGTGTTTCTTTTTTCCAATTACATATGCCGGCAACATTATGGCCGTATTCAATTGTAGTGGGAGCCACAACACCCGTGCACTGAGTGCTTTTAAAAGTAAGGTTGTGTTAGAATTGAGTGGAACCCACCAGAATTTATAAGGCATATAAGAATTTTTAAATATCATTTAATATTCTGTAAGAATACGAAATAAATATGTTGATTAATTTTAGCTTAGTACATACAACTCGAAATAAAGATGAAAGTAAAAATCTAACAAAGTAATTAAAATTTTAAAAATAGGGCTTTACCATTAAATCGAGATTGGGTCAAGCTTAAATTGGGCTGTTGGACATCTTGGCCAACATAAATCTCAGTCAAGGCTCAACTTAGTTTAGCTACCTATTTAGAATCAGTTTACAATAAAAAATTTCGAGCTCAAATATCAATAAGAGGGCCCAGCCCCACGAGATTTGCTCCTTTACCTATCACGTGAAAGCAGCGTGAGTGGGATGACTACATGATGATGGGTAGAAAATGAGAATTTAGCTACAAATGACAATATAGATGTCTATTTGAAGATTGTTACTTCTGAAATCATCATTAAATTTTGCCAATGATGCGTGCATGTATGATCATATTCGGGCTGCCAGTTGTACGATGACAACTATTA
>JAYJMB010002671.1:0-15009 GCA_036873735.1 Pouteria campechiana
CGGGACAAAACCGTGCGGGTGGGGAGTGGCCGTGAGTGGGCGCCCTATGCCAAAGCGGACAATAGTGCACTGGAGCCTGGGTTGTTACATATTTACTCTAGGGTTTTAAGATGTTTCGGACTAAGATATGGATTTCAGACTTAAACTAGTTTTTCGGACAGAGAGAAGAATTTCGGATAGAAGGTGAAATTTCATATGGTCTAAAATTTTAACTTCAAACAATGTGAGTTTAGCTTTAGGCTTGAAGATATGAAATGTAGAAAATAATCAAAAGACTAGTAGAATGATTCAAACTTTGTCTAAAATTATTGTAATCATGAAATTGCATCAAAATGATTATTTTTCATTCGATTCAACACAAATCATTTGAAAGCATTTCTGAAATGAATGACTTGCATACGCATAAGATATGACATTAAAATATGCAATTGAGAGCATCACATATTGATCAAATGTTATCTAAATCATGCAAAAAGATCTAATGTTTCTAGATCCCTATCCCTATTATGTGCATTGAAAAACCATGATTAGTATAATACATGAATCATCTTGTGGGTCTCAAGCACACCTGCACTGATAGGTTATGCTTTATTTTTTGGTACCCATTTTGAAATGGGTCTAGGTAGGTTAGTGGCAGTGTACTTTAGTACTCATGACTTCTTTGGTGCAATTAAGTCAATATCCGGTGATTGTATAGCATTTACTGCATTTGCAATATTTTTGGGAACCCAAATCAAGTTCTGTTTGGGACTGCATTTTCTTTAACAATGATTATTTTATTTCTTTTATTGTTGTCCACCTTTTCTCATTGGTTTTAATTTTAATAAGATGGAGATCAAGATTTTTCTTAGGGCATTATTCTCAACCTTGACCAGCTCAAGCTCACCAATGTTATATTTGTTATTCTTGAGCAAATCATTTTCATCTTTTAATCTGGAGCATTCATTGGTCATTTTAGATAGCTCCTGTTTAATCTCCTTGTATTTGGCCTTTAAAGCCTTGAAATCATCGTATACTTCTTCTAAAATTTCTTGAAAATTGGGAGTTTTAGTTTCTAAGAATACCTTATTGTCATGAACGACCATGAAGCTAAGAGTAGTGATTTATTTACCTTTAGCTTCTCTTGAGTTTTCAGGTATTGAGCTTTCTAATCTCTCCCTTTACTATACATCAATATTAACGATGGTCCTTTGGCCCTAATTAGTTTTGTCATAAATGTTCTCCAATGTATCCCAAATATCTTTAGTAGAATTGCATGTAAAAATTTTATAAAACTTTGAAGGAGATAGTGCATAGTAAAGATAATATTTTGCCTTGGCATCTTTTTCTATAGCTTGTATGTCCTCTAGGGTGTATTAATCTTTGCTATTGAGAACTACTTACCATTTTCAATTATAAGCCACAACTGGTAATCAGTGGCCATTATGACATTTTACATTTTCACTTTCCATGATTGATAATTGGTCATTGACGTATAGAGATTTGAAAATGAATTGAAAATGAATTGTCCCTCTGCGGGTATGTCGTGGAACATGTTGGCCATCAGGTCTTTTCAAATAATCAAAATATTTGATAGTCAAGACTAACTATTACTCTCTCTATATATATATCTTCATCTAGTTCTTCATTGAAAATATTTTTTTTTACATCTATTTGGAATAATTTCAAATCTAACCATGCAATGATAGTTAGAATAAGGTGAATAGAAGCAATTCTCACCATAGGAGAAAATGTTTCTTCATAATCAATACCCTCCTATTAGGTATATCCTTTCACAATTAGTCAGGCCTTGTATTTGTCAATTGATCCATTAGCCTTGCGTTTTATTTTAAGAAGCCATTTATTACTAATAACTTTGCACTTAGGTGGAAGATCAACCAACTCCCATGTTAGGTTGGGTAACAAGGCACAACGCAAGAGGGGAGGGGTGAATTGGGTTAATTAAAATTTTGGCTTAAACCCCTTGAAGGATTAAAGTCCCTCTTTTTTGCAATTCAATAAAAGTAATGCAAGCATTCAATATTTAGATAGGGATTTTTATAGTTGTTCAATTCCACTGCTCCACTCTACTCTTCCAAACACTTTCCTCTAATGACTTGGGTTCTACTATCTCGCTATAGTAGAAATACAACAAGTGCACTTAGCACTCTTCATAATTCCTCAAGCGGTCTTAACAATTTAATGCCCTTACACTTTCTAGATTCCAGCTTTAAGTGGCATGAATATGATGCAGCTACTAGCTGTGAGACACACTCTAACAGACCAGTACAACTCTTCTTAATTCTGGTTTCCAATACTAGCTCAAGGCAATACACAAGCTGGTTTCCACTACTAGCTCAAGGCAATACACAAGTAAAACAAAAAAGTTTCAATACACTTTTATAGAGTGTTTATTTGAATTTGCAAGGGAAGGCTTGACAGCTTTGAATGCAGAAGTCATTATTCTTTACAAAAGTTGTTGAGAGCTTGTAACACTTATGATGTTGAAATCTGGGAAAAATTCTTTACATTTTAGTAAAGTGGGAAATTGAAGTAATACAGTGTTTTATAGAGAAATTTGTGATGAAAAACTAAATTGAACAAAGAAAATTACTTCCTTAGTAATTTGAGTGAAATTGACCCAAGTAGTGAAAATAATGTTATTCTTCCAATGTCTTGGCTACATGCTTCAGTACTTCTGAGGATGGCATTTGTAACGTTTGAAGCAGTAATGAGGCATCTTCTAAAGCTATTGTAATGTCTAAAATTAGGCATCATAATTTAGCACTTCTATTTTATGAATAATATTAGCTTCTTAATCTGGTAATCATGCTTTTAGTTCTGAAGTTGTTTTTTCATTTGAGATCTTGACTATTCATTACTAATGAACTTAATCAAGTTTTGTTTATCATCAAAACTATACACTTATACTAACAATTTCTCCTTTTTTGATGATGACAAAACTTGATTGAATTATTGCAGTTATTACATTTGCTAATGAATTTTAATTTAATCTCCCCATGATAATTGCATTATTCTTATCTTGTCTCCCCCTGAATGAATACATTAAACTCTAATTCTTTCTCCCCCCTTTTTGTCATAATAAAAAAGGCATAGAGGGAAAATAAAAATGAAATATGCAAAAAGTGATCAAAATAAAGGACAAATTGATAATGCATGAAAGATTTCATTGCATTAGATTGCATTTCAGTATGAAAAGAATTGCATGAAATGTTGGAAAGATATAATTGCATAAAAAGCATTCTTTCTCCCCTTCTTAGTTACATAGAAATTAAATACAAGTGCAGTAGGTTATGGGTTGTGGAGGAAGATGGTGAGGAGTCAGGAGGGTGATTAGGAAGGATGGGAGAATTGAATGGTGGTGCTGCTCTCTTTTTCTTCTCTTCATTGGCTAAAAGTGGATCACCAAAATGATGGCCAATTAGATTTTAAGGCAATCAGACTTTCTTCAATATGATTTTCATTTTCTCTAACTTCAATGCCTTATGGTTCTAAGAATATAATAGCTCTTGTGGATTCCCATTTGATCTTTTGATCTTTAGCTTTCGGTACACTAAGATCTTTTGATCTTTTCCTCTTCTTCTACTTTTGCTTCTTGATTCATGTCTCAACAACTTGATATCTTCCTTCTTCCTCTTCATTACATCATAGGGGTTTGAGGTTTGAGAAGGGAAGAAATAGAGGTATTAGGATTAATTTCCAAGGAGATGAAATGAATATTTGTTGGAAATAGTGGAGATATACGAGTTCCAACGAGTGTATATTTAATTTCAGCAAGAAAACGAGGTGTTGCCTTGGAAATGACTTGTTAGATGAGAGGGAATGAAGTTTCATATGGTCTAAAATTAGGATTTTGGAATTTCAGATAGTACAAAGGGTTTCAGATATTGAATAGAATTTTAGACAGTCTGAAGTTACAACTTTAGACAAGAGCGGTTATGCTTCAAACCTTGTGGAATGTCTAAAGATGCATGAACGTTTTGGAAAAAAATTGTAAATGCAAATGACATCTAAAACCCTTTCAGATCTTCTAAGGAAACTTCTAAAATAATGTAATCTTCTAAGGAAACTTCTGAAATAATCTAAGTATGAAATCAAACCAAAATGATGATTACAAAAGGTCTGACTAGGATTAGAATACATATTCCTGACCTGAAACTATCAAGTTTCCCAAATAGGCTTAACCTATGCCTTGGGACTGTAATGATCTAAGTGAATAATTTCATTCTATTTTTCACAACATTTCAAAGCATAATTTCAGACATTAAGTTATAGATTTTATGAAAGAAAAATACAAGATGTATTCTTATGCAATTACATCTATCATTCCTAGTTCCCTCCTTATGTTATAGAAATTTTCTAATGGTAGAGGTTTTGTAAAATGTTTGCAAGTTGGGCATGGTAGGCACATGTACTAGATAGATATCATGCTTTTCTATATGATCCCTAATAAAGTGATGCTTAATTTCTATATGTTTTATATGATAATTTAGAATAGGATTTTTGGTCAAACATATAGCACTTGTATTGTCACACCTTATTGGAATGACTCTATAATTTAATCCATAATCCTGAAGTTATTGTTTCATCGAAAGTAATTGTGCACAATAACTTTTAGCCACTATATATTTAGCTTCTACAGTAGAGAGGGCAACACTAGTTTGCTTCCTAGAGAACCATAAAATTAAATTATTTACTAGAAACTAACATGTTCTACTAGTGCTCCTCCTGTCAACTTTGTATCCTTCAAAGTCAACATTTGAATATCGAACTAATTCAAAACTAGTCCTTTTTGAATTACAGAGCCCAAGACTTGGTGTAGCAACCAAATACTTAAATTTTTATTTTACTACAGTTAGGTGTAACTATCTTGGACTAAATTAAAATCTAGCATATAATTATACACTAAACAAACAATAATGAACCAATCATGTTATGATATTACTTTTAATCTACAAGTTTACCCTTCTTGTCCTTATCCAGTCTTGTTAAGGTGATCATTGGAGTGCTTGCAACCTTCACTTCTTTCATATTGATCTTCTTGAGCATCTCTCTTTTATACTTGGATTGACAGATTTAGTCTTCGTCATCTTTTTGCTTAATTTGCAATCCAACGAAGTAATTTAGCTCAACCATCATTCTCATTTCAAATTTAGCTTGTATTATTATTGAAAAATCTTGACATAGGGTTTCATTAGTAGCACCAAATATAATATCATATACATAAACTTGAACTATCAAGATATCCATGACAACATTTTTAAAGAACAATGTAATATCAACTTTTCCTCTCTTGAACCAATGATCACTAAGAAATTTACTCAACCTTTAATATCAAGCTCTTGGAGCTGTCCATAGAGTGCTTTCGTGAGCTTATATACATGGTCAAGTTGATCATCATGTTCAAAACCATGAGGTTTCTCTACATATACCTCCTCATTTAGATATCCATTTAGGAATGTACTCTTTACATCCATTTGAAATAATTTGAAGTTTTTATCAAATGCAAATGCAGGTAACATCCTAATTACTTCTAATCTTGCTATAGGGGCATTTTCAAAATCACTTCCCTCTTCTTTGGAATACCCCTTAGCAAATAGCCTTGCTTTATTTCTGAAAATAAGTCCACTTTCATCCAATTTGTTTCTAAATACCAACTTAGTTCCAATTACATTAGCATTTTTAAGTCTTGGAACTAATTTCCAGACTTTGTTTCTTCTAAACTAGTTCAGCTCCTCTTACATTACAATGATCTAGTTTTCACCATTTAGATGAATGCAAGTGGGCTCTACATTAAAAATAAAAGCTTGATCAACAAAGGCATCATAGAGATCACTTATGAATTGATCTCTAGGATGGGTACTTATAAACTTCAAATTAGTTGGAGATCATTAGGGTACATGACCTTCACTTACCTCCTCTTCAACTTCTGAATTTTGGTCATCATTGTGCTTTGATTTGCCTTCTCCCCCTTTATTTTCCAATTGCAGCTTCTTTATTTTCTTTGTAACTTCATCTGCATCACTATCAGACTCCTTTCTCAGGGTTAAACTAGTTTTATGGTTCAAATTATAATTCCTCATAAGTATACAAACATATAGCAATATAGTGTGCAATGCAAGGGTCGATCCCACAGAGAATGGTCAAATTGACGTAATTAATTTTAGCTTCTGAACTATCCTAACATGAAAAGAATCTATTCATAACTAAACAGACTTGGAATAAAGTTTGGTGTAATTTCAAATTTTAGAAATTTAATGGAATGAAAGTAAATCAATGGCTAAATATAATGCAGAAAGATTAACAAGATGCAAAAGTCTATGGATCCGATTTCACCATAAGATGATATCCCTTTGCCAATGGAATGTTGGATTTAATGCCTCACTTTGGCTCATTCTTTTAAAAGTAAGATTATTGCCATTAGGTGTGTGGGTTTAAATCGAGTGTTTTCATTCATTCCAATTACCTATGGTTTGTAGCATAATTGAGGTGAAAACCCATTAAGCTCATGAACATAAGAAGCAAAATAGTATGGTTTAGCATATGGTGTCTACCTTAACCATGCTTTGATAATTAACCTAACTTATAAAATTGGTGATTAACCAATAAAATAAGTTAAATCATTGCAAATAATATCCTGAATGAAACAAGATCATATAGCATTAATAACTAACAATTTATAACAAAGAGTATCAAAAAAGGTTACATCTTCACCTTAGAAAAAAAGATTTAGTTCATAAGAAGAAATAAAACAACTCTCTTGGATAGGATGATCACAATGAAGAACATCTTATCTTTTTCTTTTTTCTTACTTTCAATCTCTTCTTCTTCTTCACAAGAAAACTCTTGGAATTTAGCCTCCAAAACCTCAGAGAGAACTCTCCAAACAGAAGTGAGAAGAACCCCTGAAAAATCCTAACTTTTTTCTTAAAAACCTAGCCTCTATGCAATGAAAAAATCCATAAAAAATATTAATCTACCATTGGTGCTGGCTTGTTGTCCGACTGCTGGTGGCTGAAGATGCTGGCGCCCATGACTCTTATGCAACTTGATTTTTTGGTCCTTTTTGTCTATTTTCTTTTCCATCCTTTGAGCTTCTTCTTTTCCTTCCATTTTCTCTTCTTTTCCATCTTCAAGACACCTAGAATATCCAACAAATAAATATAAAATTCATCTAAAAGATATAAGGATTTGTAAATAATTAAGCTTAAATTGTGTAATGTAAGTGAATGAAATTCACTCATCAAATCCCCCCAAACTTACTTATTTGCTCATCCTCGAGCAAAATAGAAACACAAAAACATAAAGGACATAACAATAACATGATAACAACACAAACTCACAAAGAACATAATGAACATTAATCTAAGTCATTAATCTAAAAACCTCCATAAAATAAGAATATTTAAGAAGAACTCTCAAGATATCACATGTCTTTCAATTTTTAACCTAAGTCTTTTCCTTTCCACCTTTTATTCCATGTGCATGTGCAAAAATTATAGCCATTTCAATCTACTTTTTTAACACTTACATTCATTCAAGCAACTAAGTAATACATATTCAATGTAACCCTGAGAACTTGCAAATTAAACCAAAGAGACTACTTTTAGATGGGTATTTGATATTTTTGTAGGCTCTATTACTATCACATTCCTTATATTTATATTTATATTTATATTTTATTTTTGAATGTGATCGCCCTATTCCTCGAGCTGTATTACTATCACATCCTCAAACTTGTTTTCTTTCTGAATCATAGAGATGTGATATCCCTTATTGCTTAGGTTGTATTACTATCACACCCCAAACTTATCCTCTTTCCTTTTCATAGGGATGTGATCCCCTATAAATAATGAGTTTTTACTCTTGTTTTCTTTTATCTCGTCTGATGCTTGTCTCAATATAGTTACAATGCATTCTAGAATCAAAATTGAACCATGCATACTTAGTGTCCAAAACTCATGCTAAGCATTCAAATATTTCAAAAGAAATAGCTAATTCATTGTGATTAATGTGTATAGCAAATTAGACTAGCAAATTAGACTAAGTATTAAGTCAAGCATTCAGACATAATGATTTCTATCCTTTTCAACTTAACTCTTTCAAAATGTCACATACATGTCATTGGTTTTATATGATGACCTTGATCAATGTTCAAAACACACAACTTAATCCAATCATAACTATAATAAAATAAAACACTCAACATAAAAAATTAAACATAACACATAAACTACTCAAACTAGACAAACCAACTAAGCACACCACATAAACTAAACAAACTACAACAACCCCCAAACTTAGACAAAGATAGCCATAAACAAAAATAAAATGCTAACACCCTCAAACTTAAACATAACATTATCCTCAATGTAGAATAAAACACTGAAAAACAAGGACTTCCCTGAAATGGATGGATCACTCTTCTAAGCTTTTGCTTTTCTCCCAACTCGAATCTTCTACCGGTATATCAGGAAGTGTTGGTGGAGGTGGGAAGGGAATGGAATTGTCACTTGGTGATATGTTGCAGCTTCAAAGCATGGCAGTGAGAGCATTGTTGTGGTCCACCATATATCTATACATATTTCACTAGTCCTTCATCATTTGCCTCGTATAACATTGAAAACCTACTAGGTGTGTTTGGAGATCAATAAGTGAAGGTGTTTTAGAAGAAGACTCCCTTGTGGGTCTCTACTGAGGAGAGCTTGGTGGTGAAGATGAAGGACTCGCCCTTGCATTTCTATGCACTGTCTTCTCAAATGTAACTGGATCGTTGATCATCGGGAGAGGCTGTTGAAGTTCCTCGTGAGTAGTGGTAGGAACTCCAGCCATGAGACACAACTGGCAGATGAGTGAAGGGTGTCCTAGTCTACTTGTGAGCCTCCTTATGATGAAAGAGATGGAGCACTTGATCACTCAGCCCACATCAATAGACAACCATGTCTGAATAGCATAGTTTAGAATAGCACGGTCCCTTATAACATCAAACACATGGTTGGAAGGCAACAATTTCACTGAAATAAAATATTGTCATGCCTTGCTTGTTGCTTCCAACCGCCCTCTTGGAAAACTGATTACCTTATCATGCAAAGTCTTCCATTTGCTGCCTAATTGAGTAAGGTAAGATATGATAGCATTATAGTCCGGTCCTTGCTCAATCCAAGTGGAGTATTCATCTTCTCCAATGTCATTCAACTCATAAACTTGATTAATAGCAACTCTATCAAAAGGAACCATCTTTCCATGCACTAATGCTTTAAGCTCCCTAGGCTCTAAATTGTTCTCGGGGATTGGTATAAAACTCTCTAACTAGTGGCACCACTGCTGCCTCCGGCTGAGTTGTAAAGTGCATCCAATGCCGAGTTTCAATAAGATTGGCTATATCACTGTAAGTTGTATTCAAGCCTCTTTCCCTTATACCTTCTTGATTCACTAGGGAACTATTGAAAATGTCTCTAGCTCATTCATTGAAGAACGTGGGTTTAGGTGGTGCATTAGGCTCTCTTGTCGCCTCTTCCTTGAAGGTCTAACACAAGTAGATTTCCTTGGAGGCAAGATGACAATACTAGAAGGAATGTAGTAGTAGAACAACTTTGGCAATCAAAATGAATCAATTCTATCAAGCTTCCTCAAGACTAAACAATACAACTCCACTTTACTTTGAAATAACAACAAGCACCAACAAGAATATGTGCTTATACCAAAAGAAAGAAGTCACTTTCTTCACCAAGGCATTTCGTCAAACATATAGCATGCACATTGAAATTTCTCAACAAATGCCTTGATAGCTTCTCCAATTAAACCTCAATATATACCCACTTCTACCACATACAATCTTGCAACATGTGCCTAACAAAAACCAAACATAGCCTAGCTCAAGTAATTCACCAAACACTTGATGTGCACAACATCAAAAAAGCTCCAAACACAAAAACCTAACTCCAAATCTTCTCAAACCACTACAAAAGCAAACCACTTCACTAACAAAACCAATAGAAGAAGGATTGAGTTGAACCAAGTAACTTACGATTCCAAGAAGAAGTGTAAGACCCTGTCAAACCTAACTTGAAAAAATGGTGAAGAAGATGATGATTAGTAGAATGGGAGAGATGAATCTAAGGAGGGAAATGGAAAGAGAAGCTTTGGGAATGAATCCTTGAGTTTTGGAATGAAGGAATGGGGTTTAGGGTTGTGAGGAAGCATTTTAGAGAGAAGGGGAAAGGGGGTAGGACAAGCTCTCTTGAAAATAGGGAGTGGAAGGTGGTGCGTGTACATGGGGTATTAAGGGAGGTCGGGCGACAGCACCACCTCACTGCCCCATGTAAATTTTTTTGTTGAAATGTCCTGCACAAGTGGTGCCTGCTCGCTACCCCGCCTTGCTACCTAGTGGTTTTGCTGCCTTGAAACTCTCTTTTCCAAGTTTCTTCATCACCCAATTTGATCTTCATGCTTGAAATCCTTATTTATGCATTTAACCTGCCAAACATGAAACAACAATGTATTAAGTATAGCAAATAGGATAATATCAATGTAATCTAACTACTTAAAATCCAATCAAGTTTATTTAAACTAATATAACTAGCCTACTTAATTAATGCAAGAACATCACTACTTCTAGAAAATTAAAAACTAAAAATTAAATAGCTTGGGTTGCCTCCCAAGAAGCACTTTATTTAACTTCTGAGCAAGACGAACTCCCTTTTTCTACAAATTTTCAATTTTCCACACTTCGTTCAGTTACAATTGCTTTCGCTTGCTCTGGTTGGCTAGGCAACTTTTAGGTCTGTGACTCTATACTGCTTTTGCAATTTGTCCTAACTGAGTTTCCATCTTTTTCATGTATGCCTTCATGTTAATGGAACCTGGAATCAATAATTTGGAATTTGGTTGCATGATTCTTGAACTCGGTTTATGTTGCTTGCATGAAACTTTGCATGGTTTCTTCAAGCATAGGCTTTTTTGGTTGATGTTAAAATGAGGTTCCAGCTTGATTCTGGTTTCTTTCATTGTTCCAAGAGAAGTTAGGGAGATTTCTCCAACCAAGATTGTAGTTGTTTGAGTAAGGGTCATTCCTTAGCCTCTAGTTGTAAAAGTTCATTGCATTAGCTTACTCAGCATCACCTGCAAAATATTCATTTGAAGGGCAGACATTAGGTGAATGTTCTGAATTACCACGAATAGAACAAACTTTTGCTGGAGCAGATTGTGGTTGCTTCAATTGCACTATCATAGAGCACATTGCCTTCATCTGCTTAGCCATCTCTGAAATCTGTATTGATAAATTAGAACTAGTATTCACTTCATAAAGTCCCCTAGATCTACCTCTTACACTTTTCATTTGAGAATTTGCTCCCAACATCTCATAAAGCTCATAAGTTTCTTCCGGAGTCTTTCCTCCCATGGCTCAACCTACAACATTGTCAATGATAGCTTGGCATGGTTGTGTAAGTCCATCATAGAAAATTTGGTTAAGCAACTCAAGTGGATATCTATGATGAGGGCATTGAACCAAAATTGCTTTAAACCATTTCCATGCCTCATCGAAAGCTTCACCATCTAATTGAGAGAAAGTAGCTATTTTGCTTCTCAATTCAACAGTTTTAGTATGAGAGTAAAATTTTCTAATGAACTTATTATAAACTGCTCCCCATGTTGTTAATGAGCCAGGGGCTACTATCATAAACCATGTCTTGGCTACATCTTTCAAAGTGTATGAAAAACAACTCATATGTAACTGATCTTCTACTAGCCCCTGCAATGGAAATGTTTGGATGGTTGCATGGAAATCACAAATGAAAGTCAATGGATCCTCTAAAGCTAACCCATTAAAAGATGGAGCATGTTAAAGTGAATATGTTTCAAAACATAATTTCTAGCATCCACATCTAACAAATGCATAAAGTTGAAATTCCTATAGTAGGGCGTGCAAACCCTTTCATTAATTGTTGAACCCCTTAAGCATGTTGAGCCTATTAAGCTTGTTGCTCTTGTTGAGCCACTCAGTTCTCCACATTGTCAGTCACGTTTACTTCTTCTCCTTCTCTTAAAATCTCTATTTCAATTTCCACTTTGTCAGCTCGATCATTTAATGGAAATAGACTAGGATTCAAAGATGTTCTTCCATTCATTCACAATACCGCAATGGAAAGAAGGAAACAATTAAAAATAATCTTATATACAACTATACACAAAAACAAAAAGAAAGAATATAACTAATATTAATCAAATTCGTTTGAAACCCTTCCCCGACAATGTTGCCAAAAACTTGATAGTTCAAATTATAATTTCTCGCAAGTGTACAGATGTATAACAATATAGCGTGCAATATAAAGGTCAATCCCACAGAGAACAGTCAAACTAACTAAATTAATTTTAACTATCCTAACCTTAAAAGAATGTATTTATAACTAAATAGACTTAGAATAAAGTTTGGCATGATTTCAGAATTTCTAAAACTTAATGGAATGAAAGTAAATTAATGGCTAAATATAATGCAGAGAGATTAGCAAGATGCAAAATTCTAGGGATCTGATTTCACCACAAGATGATACTCCTTTGCCAAAGAAATGTTGGATTCAATGCCTCACTTAGGTATGTTCTTTCAAAAGTAAGATTATTACCATTAGGTGTATGAGTTTAAATCAAGTGTTTTCGCTCATTTCAATTATCAATGGTGTGTAGCATAATTGAGGTGAAAACCTATTAAGCCCAAGAACATAAGAACCAAAATAGTATTGTTTAGCCTATGGTGTCTACCTTAACCATCTATTCTTCTCATTCTAGAGAGCTCATATTTTAGCATATGGTGTCTACCTTAACCACACTTTGATAATTAATCTAACTCATAATATTGGTGATCAAGCAATAAAATAAGTTAAATTATTGCAAACAATATCTTGAATGAAACAAGATGATATGGCATTGTAACGCCCCACACTCCCACCCTAGGTGTTTTAACCATGCTATCTCGGGGCTAATGCAAGATGCTACCATCTTATATTCCAAAGAAGAATCTTATCAAAAATTTGATAAAGTCTCCCCTAAAATATAAGGCATTTGCACCTGATATACATTTGTAATATCACATACCATTAATAATCATGCAATATAAAACATCAATTACATTTAAATACTAAACACCGACCCCATACTCACAGCTTTGCCCAAAATCAGAATTGGGTCATGATGGTAATCACAAAACTACAATTACAAATATATCACTATGACATCCTATGCTATACAATATACATCATCTTAATCTTATTACAAAAATTTAATTATGCTTTTAATTTACAAAAATGTAATATGAAGGGAATCCAATCCCAATTTATCATTTCATAATTAAAATGTCTTCAAATCTGGATTAACAACTCCAATCCGTAGTTGGGATTCTTTACCTATCCTATCAACTAAAAAAATATTAAGAAGGGGTGAGTTCTAGGCAAACTTAGTAAGTAGGTGTATAACAAAGCATAAACAATAAGAGGGATCCATCAGGCATCCAAAAAGTATATTCAGCATGAATACGATCTTAATTTTTTGTTTTTATGCCATCTAGGCATAAATACATCAAGTGTTGAATATATCAAGTCACAATCCTAATATTACAAGAATACTATATAATCCAAGAAATACTACATTACATAGAAATTTAATACAAAATTACTTCACATCATAACACATCCAATTTATACATTTTGGGATCTTCACTTCTCCCAATTCACATATGCATCCACAATACCATATAACAATTCCTAGGATATTCACCATCCTAAACATTCTTCACTTATACGCATACTTTACAAACACAAGGATCATGGGATAGCCATTATCTTTATTCACTCATACATGTTTACATGCATAAACATGGAATCCATCTTAGTCCATACAGAAGAATCATGAGAATACATCTCAATGTTTAACACATACACATAAATATATAATAAACAACAATTCATGGGATATCTACTATCCCTAGCAATCATTTCATCCATGCCCATTTGCAAACATATGGGATAGACACTATCACCATCCATTTTAAACATTCACACATTGAAAATAATCACACCTACTTACCTTAAAGTAGAACACTTACATAAGTATAACATCCCGCCCTCCTCAGGCTGTTACTCTATTTTACGCCGTAAATCCACATGATCATACCATGATTTTCCCACCTCCAGGGTGGGTTGCTTTGATATATATTTTTTGTTGACCTAATTTCTACAGAAAATTGGACAAAGTCTCCCTTGAAAATGGGGCTGTCTATCTAGGTACAACTATTCATCATATATTATAATACATTTTTTTTCATTATAATTCATAAAAGTAAAAATTATACCCTCCAATATTTCTCCAGTCATCCACACAACATCATTATAACTCTACAGGATCCCCCAGGATTGCGGTTGCATCATGATGACAATGAATCCACCACACCACCATACAATTTTCATTCCAAATACACCATACACCTCACACTGCAATATTACATTGATATGACTATTAATTTCAATTATACATTATGAGACATAAATTAATTATAATTTTAATATACATAAGATGGGAATTTCCTAATTACCATACAACAAAAATACAAATTCAACTATTATACTTTTTTTTACCAATCTTCTTTCTTCTGGACTTGACCTGTCCACTAAAACAAATAAAACATGGGTGAGTCTAAACTTACTCCGTAAGTAGACTGCGTGGCAATCAATAATTCAACAAAAATCAATAAAATCTTATCCATCAAAGTAAATAGGGATCCATAAGGTATCCCATACACCAATCCAAATAGATACATTTTCAAACTCAATACAACATCTTAACATGTTACAACATGAAGAATATAACATTAATTGCACATTCTAAAGTAAGTTATACGCTATGGGATAATCATTTATCCCAAATCACACATATGCATAATATATATGCATATATTACAATTTACATTCATGGGATAACTACGATCTCTTAATTCAAACATCCATACACAAGAATAACAAT
>JAYJMB010002672.1:0-15007 GCA_036873735.1 Pouteria campechiana
GTATATTTAGGAATCAAATAGGTGTAAAAGATGAAGTATTAGGAGAATAAAATATGACATTTTGCATTCTCATCAAGAATCATATTCGGATTTTATGACTTTGAAAGATAAGTACAAAGAGACTAGAACGGGGCTTAAAAGAATCATAAATGAATGCTCCAAAATGAAGGAAGAAAATTTCAAGCTCAAGAGTAACAATAACACCAATAGTATACTTGAGCAAATAGTAGTTGAGAATAATGCTCTGAAAACGACATTGACTTCCACTATATTAAAAATGAAACTAAAGAAAAGAAGTGGATATTAGCAACACAAAAAATTCAAACCTAAACAAACTATAATTTGGGTTCGAAAGACAGTTGCAAATGCATTAAATGCAACCCAAACTCCTTTAGTTAAAATAGTATGCCTAAGAAATAATGGGTACCAACGCTATCTGCAACTAACCTAATTGGACCCATTCTCAAATAGGTACCAAAAGTTAAGACTTAACTTCATCCATACAGGTGTGCTTGGGAGCCACAAAGAGCAGTACGTGGTATATCGATAGTGGTTGCTCAAGGTACATGACAGGAAATAGCTGAAAATGAAATCTGGTGGAACAGTAACCTTTGGTAATAATGGTAAAGGTAGAGTAGTTGGTATCAGTAAGGTCGGCCAACTACTATGCACTACAATTTAAGATGTACTTTTAGTAGAAGGATTGAAACACAATCTTCTTAGCGTAAGTTAGTTTTGTGACAAAAGCTATAAAGTCATGTTTGTATCTCAAGTATGTTTTGTATTGGATAAGTCTTAATCAGTTATAGTATATGGTAGAAGACATGAAAATATGTATTTAATTGATGTTTTCGATATTCAAGCTAAGTGTCTTGTTGTGAATGACAATGAACCCATGTTGTGGTATAGAAGGCTAGATTATGCCAACAAAAATCTAATTGAAAGGTTATATAACAAAGATCTAGTTTTTGGCTTACCAAAACTCAAATTTGATAATAAGTTGTATGATACTTGCATAAAAGGCAAGCAAGTAAAAGAATCATTTAAGTCAAACAAAGAAGTATACACAACCAAACCCCTTTAGTTGCTACATATGGATTTAGTTGGACCAACAAGAACTAGAATTTAGGAGGGAAATGTTATGCATATGTCATTGTGGATGACTATAGTAGATTTACCTAGGTAATGTTTCTAGCATCCAAAGATAAAGCTTTTTCATTCTTTGAAGTATTTACCAAATGTGTACAGAATGAACAAAACCCTCACATTATTGCCATAAGTAGTGATCATGGTGGACAGTTTAAAAATTATAGATTCACTGATTTTTATGAAAATAATAAAATTCTTCAAACTTTCTCTACACCAAGAACACCCCAACAAAATGGAGTAGCAGAAAGGAAGAACAAATCCTTGCAAGAAATGGTGATGACAATGTTGATTGAATATAGCCTACCACAGTATTTTTAGGCTAAAGCAATGAACACCACATGTTATATTATTAACAGAATCTTTGTTAGATCAATACTCAACAAACTCCATTTGAATTATACTATGACAAGAAACCAAATATCTTTTATTTTCATACCTTTGGTTGTAAGTGCTTTATTCTTAATAATGACAAAGAAAACCTTAAAAAATTTGATAGCATATCTGATCAAGGAATATTTTTGGGTTATTTCATTATTAATAAGGCATTTAGAGTGTACAACCTAAGACTCAAGATAGTAAAGGAATCTATCCATGTCAAATTTGATGAACATACTAACTCTGTGAAGAGAAATAATGATTTTGATGATGAGACAGATAATTTTTTAATAAGCATGGAGAAACTAAGATTACAAGATAAACAAGTAGAAGCTCCACTATTAGAGATAATAATGGATGAAGTTGAACCATCCACAACAGAGATAAATGGGGAAGGTAACTCATCTCTTCCGAATGATTATAGGCTTATGCATGCTCATCCTACAAACTAGATAATTAGTGATGTGTTCGACAAAGTTAGAACAAGATCAGCCTATCACCAAATATGCATCAATTTTGCTTTTATTTATCAAATAGAACCAACTTGCATACACCAAGCATTAGAAGATGAGAACTAGAATTTAGTTATGCAGGAAGAATTTGATCAATTTAAAAGAAACGATGTGTGGACTATTGTTACAAGACCAAACCATTTTGTTATAGGAATAAAATGAGTCTTTAGGAACAAAATAGATGAATAAGGAATTGTGGTGAAAAATAAAGGCAAGATTAGTTGCAAAGGAATATTGTCAAAAAGAAGGTATTGACTTTGAATAATCATACGCCCTTGTTACAAGGATTAAAGCCATTAGAATGCTTCTTGTATTTACATCATATATGAATTTCAAACTATATCAGATGGATGTAAAGAGTGCATTCTTGAATGATTTCATTAATGAAGAGGTATATGTGGAACAACCCCCTGGGTTTGAAGATCCTTATTGTACAAATCATGTATTCAAATTCAAGAAAGCCCTCTATGGTTTGAAATAAGCTCCTAGAGCTTGGTATGAGAGGCTAAGCAAATTTCTAATTGAAAAAGGCTTTTCAAGGGGTAAAGTGGATACCATTCTCATCATTAAGCATGCAAAGAACGATATATTTATAGTTCAAATTTATGTTTATGATATTGTGTTTGGTTCAACTAATGAAAACCTTTGCCAAGATTTTTCCAAGACTATGCAGGGAGAATTTGAAATGAGCTTGATGGGTGAACTCAACTTTTTCTTGGGACTACAAATCAAATAAGAAAAGAAAGAAAATTTCATCCACTAAGTCAAATATACAAAAGAACTTCTGAAGAAATTCAACATTGAAGATGGTAAAAGATATGGAACACCAATGAGCACTTCAATAAAGATGGACAAAGATAAAAAAGGTAAATCAGTATGCAACAAACCCTACAGAAGCATGGTAAAATTATTATTATGTTTGACTGCAAGTAGACTGGATATAATGTCTAGTGTTTGCATGTGTGCTAGATTTCAATCAAATCCCAAAGAGTTACACCTAATTGCTATAAAGAGAATCTTTAGATACTTATTAGATACACCAAGCCTCAGTTTGTGGTATCTAAAAGGTTCTGATTTTAATTTATTAGAGTAATCAGATGCATACTTTGCTGGATATAAAGTAGACAGAAAGAGTACCTCAGGATCTTATTAGTTTATAGGAAGTATGATCATATTATGATTTTTCAAGAAACAGACATCTGTTGCATTATTAATTGCTCAAGCAGAATACGTCATAGTTGGTAGTTGTTGTGCTCAGATTCTTTGGATGAAACACTAATTAAATAATTTTGGCCTCAACTTTGTTGATATACCCATAAGGTGTGATAACACAAGTGTTATAAGTCTGACCAATAATCCAATTTTACATTTCAGAACAAACCATGTAGAAATTAGGCACCATATTATCAGAGATCATGTTCAAAATCATAATATTTATTTAAAATTTATGCCAACTAAAAATCAATTAGCAAACATCTTTACTAAACCTCTTCTAGAAGATAGATTTTATAAGTTAAGAAAAGAACTAGGTGTTTTAGATCCAGATGCTCAACTTGAAATTGATAGAACATTTATATGATGAAGCATGTGTCCCTTATTGAATATCCCATTGAAAAATACACAAAAGAACAAATTTAAAAAAATGGCATTACTTTCAGAGTCTCCAATATATTCTTCAGACCCTCCAAAGATCGATCATGCCTCCAAAATAAAATCTTAGAACCTCAAAAAAATCAATCTCAACTCTGACAATAATTCAATAATTTGTTTCGCAGCCTCCGAAATAAAATTTTGGAGTCTCTGAAGTCTATCTTCTTACATGACCATTTCGTAGCCTCTGATGGGCTATGTTACCTCTGAAGTAAAGCTTCAGAGTCATAAAAGCAAAATAGATATGTTGCCTCCGAAGATCGCACATATTCGTTTTGGATCCTCCAAAAATAATTTTTGGAAAAACTTAAATATTAAACTCTATTTAACTATTCTAAGACCTTTGAAGAACCTAAAACCTCTCATCGAGCATCTGAAAACCCTCTTTAGAGAAAACCCTTTTCTTCCTGCTTGATTCAAACTCCTCAGCTCAACGAATCTTTCCATCTCATCTTCTCCATTAGTTTTTCCCATCTCAGTCTAGAAACACTCATAGCATCCAAAATCTAATCCTCTTTTGTTGAAATGGTGAGAACAAAGGGAACCACCAACTCAGCAGATGGAGAAAGAAAGGAAAGAGAAGAGAAGAGTATCTAGAAGAGAGAGCGACTAAGAGAGTCAGACATGAAACCAATACATTTGAGGTAACATTTTTCAACAGTGAGTTTGATTACTCTAGGTACATGTAAAGGTATATGATAGAAAAATTATAAAAGAAAACGTTTTCAACTTTGATATTTTCAGAGTGGCATGAAATTGGATGTATGTGAATGGTTCAAATATCAAGGATGGATGGAGTATGTAAGCTAAATTGAACAATTCTATCCAGGACTAGTGAGAGACCTAATCTGCAACCTTAATCTTAGAACAAAAAGGTCATAGATAGAAGAAGTGGAAATTGATATGTACACTAAAAATTTGAGAAGATGTTTCAATCTTCCTCCAGTAGAAGATGAACTAGAGTGGCCTACCAGACAACAATTATTTTTAGATTTGGCAGGAGTAAAAATAGATAACAGAGAGAATTATCTTTACTCCAGCCATCTAAGCTTAGATCTTAAATTGACTTACAATATCCAAGAAAATGAGCCATAGGAGATACATCAGAAAAGGATGGAAGAGTATTGTTGGCTTTGAAGAATAGAAAGAAAGTAGATTTGGCCAAAATAA
The DNA here is from genome assembly GCA_036873735.1 of Pouteria campechiana. Lineage (NCBI taxonomy): Eukaryota > Viridiplantae > Streptophyta > Magnoliopsida > Ericales > Sapotaceae > Pouteria > Pouteria campechiana. The sequence goes on from JAYJMB010002672.1 coordinate 4,857, forward strand.
TGTCAGATCATATATATTCAGTCAAGAGCACCTAAAGATTCCCTCTTCCATATGGAATGACTCTTACTAAGCTAATAAGGGAAGCATGATTTAGTTTGTCTGAGGAGCATAGAGAACCTCCAAGAGACTTGGACATAATTGATGAAAAGACCCTGAAGAATATGTTTCAAGCAAACCTCACAAGGCTGGATCAATGAAAAGCCAAGAAGATTAGTACAACTAAAGAGATCTAGTCCAGATCAAGAAGTAGAAGAAGAAGAGAGAACAGAAAAGAAGAAAATCTGGAACAGAAGACAAGAGAGACTCTAAGAGAAGTAGATAGATGTATCAAAATAGAGGAGTCAGAAGAAATTTTGAGAGAAGAACATGAAATAGTAGCAATAATAACCACCACATCTTTCACACCCATCAGATCTCCATCTTTCATAAGACCCGCTCATCAACCATCCTCACCAACCACTTCATCAATCCCTACTCCTCAACCCATTCTGCAACACCTAGAAAATAGACTGGAGAATATTGAAAATCTAGTGTCCACTCTAGCTCTTCAAATGAACATCATTGATGAAAGACTCAACTATGCCATGTCGTCCATGATCTTAAGAGCTGATAAGATGAATCAAAGACTTGACTCTCCACAATTACTAGTAGAGTCATTTAGAAGTCAAACTTATCATACTCATTCTCCACCTCCACCTCAGTTTTCTACATTTAGAACCAGTTCTCCCATCACAGTGATGTATTTTCCCTCACATTCTCCTCATCTATCATCTCTTACAATCCCAAGGGTATCTCATCTTGAGAGTGAACCTATTGAAATTGCCTCTTCCTCTCCTCCAACAGAGCCTTCATCAGTTCCAACCACTAAAGTCTTTTCAAACTTGCCTAAAGATTTCCTTTCCAATCCCCATAGAACTATTGTCAAATATGGAAGTATCCTACTAAAGTTCCACTTCCTATCTTTTGTTTTCTTTCAAAATATTTTGACTGGACTTCAAAGGACCACTTTCAATCAGGTAAACTCATTCCTGAATGAATTGAAGAAATTACTCTAGAATGGAATTCTCCTTTAATTCGTCTAAAATGGAGAAGACCTCCCACTCCTCTACAAACTCCTCCACAAACTCTTCCTCAATCTCCTTCACAACTAGCTTATGATAATCTTGACATTCTTATTCGTACCTATCATCAAATCAAATTCACATATTTTGAATTCACTGCTCAATCAAGAATCAATTTTAACATTGCTAGAATGTTTCTATCCCACTATCTGGTCATTCATTTGTCTTCACTTCCATTTCCACAAATCATAGATCAGAATACTCTTTGCAAAATCTTACTGATACCTGATCCTCCTCTCATACCCATGGGCCATGAAATCAAAATTCCTCAATTATCATCTTTTCAAGATGCATACACTGAGATACTTCTTTAAATGCTTCTAGCATCAAGGCCTCATAGAAAAATTTTCCCATCTCCCTAAGGATAATTCATAAACATCTTCATAAATAAGAAAGAACTTCTATTCTATTCTGAAGCAAATCTGTAAGCTATTGCTGACAATCTCCCACCTTCTTATTTAGAGCTTGCTGATCACTCCCTTCTTCATAAAATTTGGGTGAATTATCCCAAACCAGCTCCTTTACCCAAACCAAAAACCTCACTTCCCATCAAAGCTAAAATAAGAAAACTTCCTACAGTTCCAAAACCAAAGCCACTACCCAAACCATTATTTCTACACCTTCATCCAATCCATCTTCTTCTAAATCCAAGAGGAAGCCAAAAATTTTACCTCCAAAAGAATAAAAAAGGCTCATATTTCTCAAATTACACTGCCAGAATAAATGCTAACATAGAAGCCCTCTTCAAAGGGACTCCTATACTTTTTCTTGAGTTGCTAGATCCACAATTTAGAGAGCGTATTGATTTTGTCTATGTCTCTGACTGTGGACCCATGTCTTATACTCATGAACCCCCACTTGCCATCCCAAAGGATCTATTTTTCATTCCACCTCCTCTACCTCCAAAAGAATAAAAAAGGCTCATATTTCTCAAATTACACTGCCAGAATAAATGCTAACACAGAAGCCCTCTTCAAAGGGACTCCTATACTTTTTCTTGAGTTGCTAGATCCACAATTTAGAGAGCGTATTGATTTTGTCTATGTCTCTGACTGTGGACCCATGTCTTATACTCATGAACCCCCACTTGCCATCCCAAAGGATCTATTTTTCATTCCACCTCCTCTACCAAAAAGACCCAAGTCATCTCCTAAACCATCCACCTCTCAACCTAAACCTGAATCCTTTTCTAAAACCTATAAGAGAAAATCAAACCCATCCCGCTGATTCTATTGCCTTTGCATTTTTTTTCTGCTATTTCTCTGATGTAAATTTTTTTTGGATGTATTCTTTTGCAAAATGTACTTTATGTGAAGAATCCTTTATGTATGCAATCTTCATCATATTTTTTATTTGCAATTTTGGTCATGATAGGCTATGTTTTGTATTTGTAATATTGCTTATGATAGGCCATGAATATTTATTTTATTTCTTTTCACCTTTTTTATTATGACAAAAATGGGAAATGTAGTGAAATATATGAAAATTTGTATGAAATATAGTTAAAATTTTTTATGAAATATAGTACACCCATTCAAGGAGAGTTGCATTAAATTTATAGAATTTCATTGAAACTCATACCTTTAAATTCTTTGTTAGATAAGTTTTGAAAGGTACATCACTTAGTGTTTTGTCATCATCAAAAAATGGGGAGAAGATTGAACATACATTCTTAAATAGCTTGATTTTGATGACGAACATTCTTAACCAACCATGTTTTGATAATGAACATTCTTAACCAACCATATTTTGATTATGAACAAAGACATAAGTGAAACATTAAGGTGCTAACAATTCATTCTCAAGCATTGTTCAGAAATATTTTTCCAAACTAATCTTGAGAATAATCTTCATGATGATTAAAGAAAAAAACCAAGTAAATGCTCAAGTAATCTAAGTATATAAATTACAGATATACTTAAAATAAGAAAATAAAAAATTTAGAGTTATCAAGGAAGATTCAAAGTCAAATTCAAGTTTAAAAGTTCATCCCTTTGGAGTTGCTCAAACACTTCAGAGACAAGAAGATAACCCTTCGAAGCCATTGAAGCATTTCAAAGAAAGAGAGAAATATCTTTGGAGTCACGAAGTAGTAAGTTTTGGATTCAGTTTAAATGCCTCAAAGTCAAGACAAGAGTTTCGGAGCCACTGGAGCACTTTGGAGACAGAGAGAAATAACTTCAGAGTGATTATATTACTTCGGATTTATAAGCTCACATCCTTCAAAGTTAATTGAATTGCTTTAGAGTCATGAGCTTAGAAACTTCAAAGTCAATTAAAGTGATTTGGAGTAATGAGCTCAGAAACTTTGAAGTCAATTAAAACACTTTTGAGTCACTGGCTCATGACTTTAGAGTTAAGTCAAGCACTTTGGAGTTGAGTCAAGTACATTGGAGTTGACAAGGTGCTTTGGAGACAACAACAAAAGCCTTTAGAGATAATTAGAAATTCTTCAGTAAATACAACTCATCAGAGTCAGAGGAAATACACTTCGAAGCCAAGTGAAGTACTTCAGAGTCAGAGAGGCACTTAAATATTTGGAGTCAACTCCTTCAGAGTTACAAGTCAAGCTCTTCGGAGATAATAAAAGTCCTTCAGAGTCAATTCCTACCATCCTAATGCGAGTCGCTGATATCACACATCTTTGGAGTCTTTGAAACACATCTTCAGAGCATTCAAAGAGATGACGACTTGTGTGAGCTATGCAAGAAACTTTATATCACTTAAAAGCTTAGAGGATTTAATGTTGGTTCATACACTTTGAAACCTCATTGAAAAGTACAACAATTATAAATTCGAATGTTTCTCTGCATTTAATGATTCTCACTTACCATAGTAGAGAAATTCAGAGGATTCAATATAAAAGAAGTTAAGTAAGAATGAAGAAATCAAGAAGATCATATTAAGAAACAAAAGAGAGCATTTACTTTGTCTTTAAAGCTTTTCTTCTATGATTTTAACTCCACTATAGTTCATTCAAAGAGGCTTTCAAAGCCATCCATTCAACCACTTTTGGAGATTGAATCTTACTACTTTATTATTATATCAACTATGTTTATTACTTTTGAACTCCGTACAAAATTATCCTACTAGAGACATTAATATTTATACACATTTATTTCTGCAAGTCAAGGACTCACCTCTGTGTAGTGAAAGCAAGTAGGATACTTGCTTGGTATTTGTATGTTTAGTTGGTGAACTTGAAAACCAACAGGTATATTTGTTCAATCAGTAGGTTACTGATCAAAGAAGGTGTTAGTGGAACTTGAGTTTAGCAAAAAAGGCTAACTCAGAGAAGTGGAGTAGGAACCCAAGTGAAGATCCAAAACACTATAAAAATATTAGTCTAAGTGCATTATGTTATCAATCTTTTCTTCATCCTTGCACTTTAATCATTATCTGACTGAAAATTTTAATGACTCAATTCACCCCCCCTCTCGAGTCACCATCTGAATGAGACCAATGAATTTGTCTGTGCCTCTACGATTCATCTGCTACTTGCACCAATGACTAGCATTCAAAGTAGTTATAAATGAAGCATCGATGGATCAAGAAAAAAGAAGAACAATTGAGAAAAATATTCAATCCCATCTTGAGAGTAATTACTGAACTGAGCTAAAATATTTTACATCTTTCAAGAGTCATGAACCTCGTATTCAAACCTTCCTCAACTTTCTTTGAAGGCTCCCAACCACCTTTTGGGAAGATCATTTACTTCTGCATTTAATCTTCAGAATCCTTCTCTTGTGCTTATTGTGAAATGTCTATTTAAGTGCTTTAACCTTCGATATTCATTCATTATAATTTCCTTGAGCTGGTAGTTGAGGCTAGACTCAAGAATAGCTGTGATTGTCTGAGTGCAAACAAGAGTTATTTATTTATGCCCCCTAAAGCTGGAATCCAGAAGAGTACTATGAGTACTATGTTTTTGCCCCTTGGAGCTGGAATCCAGAAGAGTGCTGGGTGCACTAATTGTATTTCTGCTATTGGAGATAGTAGAACCCAAGATACTAAGAGAAGAGTGTTCTTGGAAGAGTAGAGTAGATTATTAACTCGAACCACTATGAAAATTCTTGTGTCTTATTTATTTGTTTGTTGATTGAGTGATTGGATTGATTGCCAAAGGGACATTTTATCCTAAAGGGGTTTAACAAAATTTTAAGTACCCAATTCACCCCTCCCCTCTTAGGTATCTGCCCAAACACTTATAGTGATCCAATGGCAAACCTTTCATCCTCTTATCAAATATTCGATGCGTGGTAATTATCTACTTGGCCACCCCTATTTGATGGAACCAACTTCGCTTATTGAAAGTTGAGGATGAAGCAATTCATTATAGTCAATGATATAGAATCTTGGAAGGCATCACACTTCACACCATTGAAATGGGTGCATGGACTAAAGTGGAGGCCATTTTGGTTCAAAATAATGCAAAGGCTATAAACTCTTTATTCTATGGATTATCTTCAACTGAATTTGATATAGTATACTCTTGCACTACTGAAAAAGGTATTTGGGATAAATTAGTGTCTATTTATAAAGGATCCTTATAGGTCAAAGGAACCAGAAGGAATATGTTGATAGAAAAATTAAAAAATTTTAGGATGAAAGAAGGGGAGAGCATAGCCGAAATGTATGCTCATTTTTTAAAAATTACTAATGCTTTGAAAGGTTTAGAAAAAGAAGTCACAAATTTTGAATAGGTAATGAAGATAATGAGACCACTACTAGAATCCTTAAACCAAAAGATCACAATAAGAGAAGAAGCAAAGGATCTGAATGTGCTTCTAGTAGATGATTTCATCAGTTCATTAATATCACATGAGTTGATCAAAAATAAGAGAGATGAGCCAATAAAGCAAAAGAAAAGTATCGCTTTCAAAGTGACCAAGGAGAGCACCAGTGAATTGGCATCTCAATCTAAAGATGGTATGGTCATGTTAGTCAGAAACTTCAAAAGGTTAACAAGAAGCAAAAGCAGCAGCACTGTAAAGAGACGACCTAGACAATAGAAGGAAATGATTGAAAGAAATATCTTTCCACATGCTATAGATGTGAAGGGATCAGACACATGTCTATTGAGTGTCCCAATAAAGAAAAAGTAAACATGTATGAGAAAGATGAAAGAAAAGAAAAGAAATATTTTAAAAAGTCATCAAGAAATTAAGCTAGATGAATGTATGTAAATGATGAAGACTCATCAGGGATAAGTTCAAGTGAGAAAGGTGACAATGAAGTTGGACACCTCACAAAAATATGTTGCATGACGCACATGGAGAATGAATCAGTAGACCAAATCTCCATCATAAAGTGATGCACAATAGAGTTGGAGACGGAGGTAAACTCTTATTATTATTATAGTTCTGACTCTCCAAGCTCTAATAGTACTTGTGTTATATACAAAAAGTTTGATGAGTTATAGCAATCATACAACTCTCTCTTCGATAAGTTTGAATCACTTGACCAGAAATTACTCAAAAGAAAAGACACTTTGATGCAATTGTCAAAGTAAATTCTATTTTGGTAGAAATAAATCTATCTCTACAAAAAGAGGTTGGAAATCTGAAGAAGGAGATAGAGAATTAAATAGTATGTTGAGCAAATTCTCCAAACTAGGAGAATCTGTCACCAAGTTCATGAGAGTGACTGGTTAAACTAGTAAAAAGGGACTTGGTTGTGAGTACTCAGATGATAAAAATTCATAGAAATTTGCTAGTTGGCCCAAGGGTATGAACCTCATAAAAGAAAGAAAATTGTTCAAATATTAGAAGGTTCATAGGATATCCCTTGGTAAAGAAACCAATGGAATATAATGCACCAAGCAGAATTTCAAATACTTGCTATTTTTGTAATAAAATTGGACACAAAGTATATGATTGCTATTCTAAAAAGATGCAAGGAAAAGGTGCAAAAATGAGATAAAAATCCAAGAATTATGCACAATCTTTTAACACATATAATACCACTAACAGCATTGGATCTAATACTTGGGTACCAAAGAGGTAAGAAGAATATTTACTTTGAATATAGGTAAGTTTGAAAGCTACATCTGGCAGTTCTTGGTTTATGGATAGCGACTGCTCAAGACATATGATTGAAAATAAGAAGTTGTTCAAAAAATTAAAGCTTAAAAATGGAGAAACAGTTGCATTCGACAACAATGACAAATGTCTCATCAAAGGGATAGGTAAAATTTATGGTTTATTCAATGCATGCATAAAAGATGTATTATATGTAAAAGGACTCAAGCACAAGTTGCTAAGTATTAGTCAATTATGTGATAAGGGTCATAAAGTTGTGTTTGAACCATCTGCATATAACGTGACAATGATCTATTGTTCAGCGGAAAATGTGTGAAAATATTTATCTACTATAACTAGATGATATTATTAGAAAATGCTTAATTACAGTCAAAGATGACCTATGGGTATGGAATAAAAGGATGAGATACATCAATATGTCAAATATCAGATCTTTGTGGAAAAAAGGATCTCGTAATTGGTCTACCTAAACTAAATTATGATAAAAATCAAATATGCAAATCTTGTCAATTATCAAAGCAGACCAAAGTGTCCCTCCATCCTAAGAATGAAGTATCCACGTCTAGACCTCCGAAATTATTACATATGGATCTCTTTGGATCATCCGATTTTAATTCCCTTGAAGAAAAAAGGTATGTATATGTCATCGTTGATGACTACTTTAGATTCACATGGGTGATTCTCTTGACTAGCAAAGACAAAATATTTTCAATGTTCTATACATTTTCAAAGCTAGTTTAAAAAAAGAAACGAATGTCAATTGTATCTATCCTTAGTGATCATGGTGGTGAATTTGTAAGTAGAAAATTTAGTTATTTTTGAGACAAAAAAGGATTTCACCATAGTTTCTCATCCCCTAGAACTCCTCAATAAAAAGGAATTATGGAAAGAAAGAATTGAATAATTTAGGAAATGGCAAAACCATGTTAAATGAGAGTAAATTATCCAAAAGATTTTGGGGAGAAGCAGTAAGTATAGCTTGCCATGTACTAACAAGGTTCCCATTAGAGTAATCTCAAAGAAAACCCCATATGAGCTTTGGAAAGAAAGGAAACCCAATATCTCAAATTTTCATTCCTTTGGATGCTCATGCCATGTGCTAAACAATGGGAAGGATAATCTTGAAAAATTTAATCCAAAAAGCGATGAAGCTCAGTTACTCTTCTAATAGTAGGCATTTAAAGTATATATTAAAAGAACATAGGTTGTAGAAGAGTCTATCCATGTTAAATTCGATGAAGCAAATGTAACCCCAAAAAAGGAGTATGATAATAATGTAGATGAAGCTGCAATTAATATGAAGAAGCTCAAATTGAAAGATCAAGAAGATGTCATAAAATATAAAGATATGCAAAATTCAAATAATGAGGAGGAGGTAAGTACAGGTAATGTTCCCTATCAACCTTCCACTCATCCTAGGAAACATATCTATGATGATGTCAAAATAAGAAAGTCCATTCAAAATATTTGTGGTCATTATGCTTTCATCTTCATAATTGAGACCACTAGCATTGATCAAGCCTTAAGTGATGAAAACTAGATCATCGCAATGCAAGAAGAGCTTAACTAGTTTAAAATGAATAAAGTATGAGAATTAGTTCCAAAACCAAAGAAATTGATGTAATTGGAACTAAACAGGTATTCAGAAACAAACTAAATGAAAGTGGATTGGTTGTAAGAAACAAGGCAAGGTTAGTTGCTAAGGGGTATTCCTAAGAAGAAAGAATTGACTTTGAAGAATCATATGCCCTTGTAGAAAGATTAGAAACCATTAGAGTGCTACTTGCTTTTGCATCTTATAAGAATTTTAAATTATTTTAGATGAATGTAAAGAGTGTATTTCTAAATGGATATCTAAATGAGGAAGTCTATGTAGAGCAACCCCTTATTTTTGAAAGTGATGATCAACCTAACCATGTCTATAAGCTCACCAAAGCATTATATGGTATGAGACAAGCTTCAATAGTGTGGTATGAAAGGTTGAGCAAATTCTTAAATGGCCATCAATTCAAAAGAGGAAAGATTGATACTACCTTGTTCATCAAAAATATTGGCATGGATATCTTGATAGTTCAGATTTATGTAGAGGACATTATATTCGGTCCTACTAATGAGGATATTTTTGGAGACTTCTCAAGATTATCAAGGCTGAATTTGAAATGAGCATGATGGAAAAATTGAACTACTTCCTTAGATTGAAATCAAGTAAAGAGATGATGAAAACTACATTTGCCAATTGAAATATACTAGAGAAATGCAGAAGAAGTTCAAAATGGAAGAAATTAAAGCAGCAAGTACTCTAATGAGCACATCAACAAGGTTGGATAAGGACAAAAAGAATAAACTTATAGATCAAAAACAATATCAAAGTATGATTGGATCTCTTCTTTACCTTACTACATCTAGACCAGATATTCTATTTAGTATATGCTTATGTGCTAGATTTCAGTGCAGTCCTAGAGAGTCTCATTTTATTACAGTGAAATGAATTTTTAAGTATTTGGTTGACACAACACTTCTAGGACTCTACTATCCCAAGTGAACTGGTTTTGAATTATTTGGATATTTAGATGATGACTTTGGGAGATACAAAATTGATAGAAGAAGTACTAGTGGAACCTGTCAATTTTTAGAAAATAATCTGGTGTCATGGTTCTCTAGGAAATAAACTAGTGTTGCTCTCTTTACAACAAAAGCTAAATATATAGTAGCTAGAAGTTGTTGCACTCAATTACTTTGGATGAAACAACAACTTCTAGATAATGGACTAAGCTATAGAGACATACCCATTAAATGCGACAATAGTAGTGCCATATGCTTGACAAAGAACCCTGTCTTATATTCTCAAACCAAGCATATAGAAATTAGGCACCACTTTATTAGAGACTATGTAGAGAAACATGACATATGCCTAGAGTATTGGTGGTGCTGTCGTGGGCACCCAAATTTAGAACCTTGCTCCAATCTAATTTTCTGTAGTAGTGTGAGT